>JAMXDD010000010.1:31767777-31790459 GCA_024733475.1 Syzygium grande
GTATGGGCACCAAGGTCTCAGGTTCGACCTCGGTGGACCCGGACCTAGGCCTGGCCTCGATGGACCCGGGCACCAAGGACCGGGGAACGGGCTTCGTCTGATCCCAGCATCAATGGACTTGGGCATAGGTGTCAAGGACCCAGGCTTGGGCACCGAGATCCTAGGCCTGATCTCAATAAACATGGACCTGGCCTCGATGGACCTAGGCGCAAGCGTCAAGGTCTCGAGCCTAGCCTTGATTGACCCAAGCTTCGGCATCTAGAACCCTACCTCGATAGACCTAGGACTTGGGCATGGGCGATGGGTCTTTGGAACGAGTGGCAAGCTTCCGGGTTTGGCCTCAATGGACATGAGCATAGGCGTCGAGGACCTGCCTCTATGGACACAACCCTGGGTGCGAAGGACTCAAGCACTAGCACGAGGGTCAAGATCTCAACCTTGATGGACCCAGTCATTGGCACGAGACCCACGCTTGGGTGTTATGGACTTGAGCTCAGCCTCAATGGACTCAGACCCAAGTGTTAGAGATCCAAGCATGAGTACCAGTGCCTTGGCCCCAACCTCTGTGGACCCTGGTCGGGGCGCCAAGGTGTCGCAAGCCCAACCTTCGTGGACCTAGGCCAAGACTTTTTCAACCCTAGTCAAGGCAAACTAGGCCCCAGTCTTGGCTCGGTATCAAGGGCCCAATAACAAGTGTTTGGGTTTCCATATCCAAAGGAGGAGTTTCTTGTTCAAGCGCTTTAGTTATATTTTTTAAAATGATTTTCGATTTTTTAGAGAGGAAATTTTTTTTTTTAATTTAAGCATAGATTTTTATTTGACTAAGAAAATATTTCCTATTGACTTATTTTCTTAAGTGATCCAAATGTCCGAAAATAGTATGTAAACTTTTGAAAATCCACTCAATATATAGTGGTTGGGTTTAAAAAGTTGACGGCGTTAGCTAAGGTCAACGCTTTCGCCACGCCTAAACAACTGCGGCTGGAGTTAAACAACAGCATCGCCTTCCCACCGCTGTGCTCGAACGCATCCATTACAATAGAGTCTGCCACCATGCACACTATTCGTAATAGAAGGCGGCTATAATGGTAGTAATGGATGGCAAAGCAAGAAACGGAAGAAAAAAATAATGATACAAGAAAAGAAGAAAAAGAACAATTTTTAAAATTTATTTAGAAAAAAACCGTCATTTCTTTTCCAATTATCGCTAAATCAACGGTCCATGTCAATAAAGGAAAGCACGCGGCATGGTTTTATATCTAACGAAATTGTCAGATTGAGCTGATTTTTGAAATTCAGTGACTAAATTAAAAAAAAAAATATCATGAGCGACATTGAAAAATAAGGAAAATTTAAAGTATCAACTGATTCACTGCTACTATCTATGCTGACCTTTTACTTGTGTTCAGTTATTTCCGGTCCATGTGGTTAATATGGTTATTGTTATAATATAACGAGGAAATTAATAGGATCTTGCAATTAAATCAATGCGAAATCATCAAAGTAATAAATGATGAATAATAAAAAAAAACACCAAACATTTACATTGAGTAAATATTGATGCTTGAATTGAATCACAAACCTAGATTATCGGTACCTTCTTTATGGGAAGAGTTAGCAGTAATAATCCACTAATAATCGGAGAGTCAGAGTTGTAATTGTTCACACGTTCAAATGTTTTCCACATTTAGATTAAGCACAATCTCACAATGTTGATATATAAATAACTCAATTGAATTAAAGGCTCACAACACATAAATCCGAGTGTCTTGAGCTCCCTTTTGTCTTGATCTCCAACACGTAAAAATATAGAAATTCAGCGAGTAGAGAATCCATTTTCTCGCAATATGGATTGGTCTATATATTCCAACCGGGTCGGATTTTGTATACGGGCTTAAACTCTAGACATAATTTAACAAATATTTTTTGCCATCCAAGGAAAATGTGTAATAAATCCGTAAGTTCCTTATCTACTTCTGTCTGTTAGTAATTTATCTCATTGCTTTGGCGGATTTCTTGTTTTTTCCTTTGTATATCCATTAGTCTATGGTAGTACTTCTCTATAACTGTTACTAATAGGAGACCTCAGTCTTCGGACATTAGCAACTCTTCAAAAATAAAATCTAAATTTAATTTCATATGGAAAGAATATGTGTCACTGCTTAATGTGGCAGTAGAAATCAGCTACATTGATAATTCAATGCAACACAAAAGACACTGCTAAGTCACTGACAACTAGAATCCAGGTTTGATGCTATTCAACAAAAGGGGCATTTGTCCTTGGTGTATTCATTCTTTCATCTCGGACTCTCGCTTGCTACTTACCAACAATCCATAATAGAGTTTTAAGTGGATCAGTAGATCTAGTAATGTTGCTACTCATGAGCTTGCAAAATGGGCCCTTTATCAGTTAGAAACTGCATCATCTTTCTTTTTTAATGATCTCCCATTTAGAGTCAAAAACTTAGTGTTAGCGGAGTCTTTTTTAATTTATCATGTTGATGTAGGATCTAGTTTTTCTGTGTAATATTTGAACTTCTCCGATGCAATAGAAGGTTTGTTTTAGCAAAAAACAAACTAGAAGCCAGGTTTGGGACCCCAGTGCCTGACAATATAAGGTGAACCTTTTAATACATTTATAGTACCTCGATATTCATATACAGTTAAAATTGGGATACTCATCGATCAAATTGTAACAAAAGTCGGTAAGTTTACTGATCAACTACACATGGATATTTGAATGTCAGTTGATAACTTTATTGGATGTTTACAGTTACAATAACTATAGTATAGGTAGATTTTAAAAATTCACTGGAAAAATTCAAATGAAAGTTGGCAGCATATTAATTGACTAAAAATTAGTAAATTTA
The DNA here is from genome assembly GCA_024733475.1 of Syzygium grande. Classification (NCBI taxonomy): domain Eukaryota; kingdom Viridiplantae; phylum Streptophyta; class Magnoliopsida; order Myrtales; family Myrtaceae; genus Syzygium; species Syzygium grande. The sequence goes on from JAMXDD010000010.1 coordinate 31,770,648, forward strand.
ATTAGCAGACGGTGAATTTTTCGAATTTTGCCATGGGCGTGGGCTGAATATCGATAATATTGGTAAATTTTGACAATAACCAGTATCGTAAATTAGACGTAAGTTGGTAATTTACAAACATGTAACTAGGTAAGTAGTTCACTTACAATCAGGAAATTAAACTTCTCATAAATTACTACGACAAATCAATCGAGGATTTCAATTACCAGTTGCCAGGATTGTCCTCTTGGAAACTCAATGAGAACACCGAAATGAATAGTGGAAGGACATAGAGACGTTTCATAGGCAATTAAAGTCAATGGCGAGGGTCAGGTGGCCGGATATGATAGAGAGGGGAAAAAGCAACACCGTTTACTCGGTATCTCCGGTCAACCAAACCGCGTCCACCCAAGATTTAATAATGCAATTACATACAATTTTTCTGATCTGAGCAAAGTGGTCTGCTGAAAAACACGATGAATATCTTTTGCGGATTCCCTTCTCATCGTCGGACTGTTGTAGCATTAACCGGTGAATCTGAGCTCGTACCATGCTCAAACAGAGAGGTGAGTGTCCTTTCTCTGTCAAAATCCCAAGTTCTTGTCTCTGAATTGCAATCGTAACTAGTCTCATAACGTCGAGAATCACGCCCTTTCTTTTCTTGTTTTCATTGCTCGGCAAGTATATTAGCGGTGTGACTTTGATGTTAAAGAATCATGCATCTGCTATTAATTCATTAGAAGAAGTTATGAACTTTTGTCAATGGAGAAGCAGGAAATGGTGGGTGAACAAATTGTAACCTCATGGAAATACATTTGGAAAATCTCCAACTTCAATAGCTTAAGTTCAGCCAAGTACTACTCTCAAGTATTCACGGTTCGCAGCCACGACTGGTAAACACTGTTTCATTTTCAGCGGTTGTAAAATTATGTATCTTCTTATGTGGTTTGGCTTGATTCCGAGCAGGCGCCTGTTGATCTACCCAAAAGGCAATAGCACCAACTCTTTGGCACTATATTTGAGTGTTGCGGATCCTGCAAGACTTCCAAACGGATGGTCTAGATTTGCACGGTTCAAATTGACCCTGGTTAATCAGATGAATTCTGGTTCTTCAAAGAAGAAGGGTATGAGTTGTCTACTCCAGGACCCCTTTTTCCCCCAGCTAGATGGTTCTCTTATTTAATCTTGCCGTTAGTCTATTTCTGAAAGGCTGATAGGCGATGATCTGAGTTCTTTTGTCTGTTCATGTAAGATCAGTAAAATTCAAGTAACAGTAAACATGTGATTTTGTCACTCTACCTCTCTTTGGATAGGTGAATTACTTTAAAACCGTATGGACATTTAGACACCCAGATTAGGTTTGAAAGAGTGAACAATATTCACCATGTCCAAAGTGGATGGCGAGTGTAGATTCGATTCTGAAGAAATCTGAAGGACCAAATTGATGTTTTGCTGAAGTAAACTAGAACATTCTGGGACGGTGTTTCAAAACTTTTGTTCAAACATGTTTTAACTTTAGTCCAGTTGTTTGATCTGCTGTCGAATGTTGCCCTTGCTTAACATGGTAAATGTCTATTATATATATGCACACTCTATTTATGATCTATATCATGCCCAACCGCTAAACTTGCTGCTGATCTTGCAGAGACAGAGCACATTTTCACTGCTAGAGAGAGCGATTGGGGTTTCATATCCTTTATTCCATTGAGAGAGCTTCGTTGCTGGCGTAATGGGTATCTAGTAGACAATACTTTGATTGTCATAGCCCAAATTTTTGTCGCTCTGCCACCAGCTGGTGTTCCTGCTAGTACTCGTCCGGCAGAGCCTGATCCTCCTCGTGCAGATACTCTCCCTCCAGTATTTACACCAACAGATACGAATACTCCCACTGCTATGGTTATGCCAACAGATACAAGTACTCGCCCTCCCGTGCTTACAGTGACAGATACATTTGACTCGTATTTCACGAGTCTCGAGAAACTCATTAACAACGCCGAGGATTGTCCCGCCAATGTAATGCAGAGCCCCAGTCATCAAAGGAGTGATCTCTTGACTTCTGAAGCTCCAAGCTTAGAAGAAGTTGAGAATGCCAAGCGGTCTCTGAAAGAGTGCCTTTCGGATATCTTCAAGTTAAATTTGAAGGATAGATTGGCTGAAGCAGTGTTCACCTTGAGCCTAGCTCAATGTGGGCTATCGGCAGACCAGCAAAAGTCGATCAAAGCATTTTGGGCAAACTTCGATGAATTGACCTCTGATTTCCTGATCTTTGAGCAGGACAATGCTGAATTCGAGCTGCAAAAATTGATGAAGGACCAAATGTTTTCGACAATGAAGAAGAATCACGACACACATGTGTCATTTAAGCAATTGCTGAGCGACCTCACCAAGGAAGAGGAAGAGCTTGAGGCAAAAATGGAGGGGGAGGAGGAGTTTAAGGCGAAACTGGAAGAAATGCAGGGTAAAAGAGAGAAGCTCATCTCAGAATGGGAGATTTTGATGGTTGAATCAGAAGAGGCAAAGTCTGGGTACAAAGCTCATAAGACGAAAGTAGAAGAGGCAGAGGAAAAGAAAAGAATAGCCGAGGAAAGAATGTCTAGATCAACGACTGCTTGGTCCAACTTGAAGGCTCTATTTTGTTAAGCCTTTGACTTGTGCGTATGTACAAAGACGGGGAAATTACCAAAAAAAATGTTAAACCTATTGCACTTGTGCTAATTCAGTCTTAAATCTTTCAACTGTGCTAATTTAGTCATAAAACTTTTCACATTTGGCTAATTGAGCCAATCTGGAGAATTTTGGTGGGAATGGCTAACGTAAATGCCGGCCGTTCTACGTGACATGATCGACGGTGACGTAGACATTTTGTAATAATATTTTAATAGTTTTTTGAATTTTTTATTTTCTTTTCTTTATTATTACTTGGACCGAGGGTCGGCATGGGTCGCCGTCCAACCCTCGCCAACCACAGGCAAGGGCGTCCCGACCCTCGCTTGATCTAGGCATCACAACCTTGCCCAGGGCCGGCGAGGGCCTCAACACCCTCACCTGGCTCAGATTTGGCGAGGGCATTGTAGCCCTCACCGGATTTGGGTGAGAGGCCATGCCCTCCCTTTAGCTGGCGAGGGCATTGCGGCCCTCGCCCAATACCGGCAACCCTTGTCGACCCTCGGTCCAAAAAAAGAGTAAATAAAAGAAAAGAAAAAAAAACCAAACAAAATTATAAAAATTCAAAATTTTATTAAAATATAATTAAAAATATTCACGTCAATGTCGGTCATGCTACTTAGTTTGGCTAGTGCCAACCTTAACAATTTCCGATCAAAATTGGTCCGATAGACTCAATTAGCAAAATGTGAAAGGTATAGGATTAAATTGACATAATTGAAAAATTTAAGACTGAATTGGTACAAATGCAATAGATTTAGAACTTTTTTGGTAAATTCCCGTCTTTATACATACGTACAAGTCACAGGCTTAACAAAATTGAGCCTTCAAGTTGGACCAAGTAGTTGTTGATCTAGACATTCTATCCTTGGCTAAATCGATGATATACTAGTACCTAATTAATTTTTGGATTGATCAATATTCAATTAGAACATCTCAAGTAATTGTTTTTCAAAGATTATTAGATGACAGAGTTTGAGTTTTGGTCATTCTTCCAATTATTTGATATGGTTTTCATTCGTAAATCTTGTAGCAAATTCTTTTTATTGGTTATTGTAGCATTTCGAATTTTGCCATCCGGAGGTCTTAAGCTAGTAATGCCTCGGTTCCAAAGATCTTCTCAAATCCAAGATTTGGATAATATAAGGGATCCAGACATGATCATAAACTTCAAACACCATACTAGAGTCACTACCAATCAGTTCGAAAAACCTAGATCGATTAATCATCTAAAGGCTTAGGCAAATGGGAAAAGTGTGCTACCTAAGTGCACATGCGAACGAGATTACAGTGTGTGCTCATTACTTATAACGAAGTGAGATTCGGTGATCCGCCACCATTTGTTCTATTTTGATGCTAAGAAAGAATTGTTCTGGTAAGATGAGAGTGAGCTTATCACGACAGTTTATGCTTTATTGTTCTACTTTACTGTTTGGGATTTGTTTTGTTTTGAACCTCTCACGTGTCATCTTGAAATCTTTAGATATGAATGAAATTGATTTAAGACTCCGCGTGTTTCAAAGAAAATGAATAATTTAGAAAACATTTTTTTAAAACAATTGCTTGTATTACTTGAAATAATTAATCAACGAAAAAGGTTTTCATTATTGAGAATAATTTATGTCGAAACATATTCATGAACGATAAAAAATATTTTTTGTCCATTCATTTTTGTAAGCGATACAAGCGATCATTATTAAAAAATATTTTCTAAATCATTCATATTTCGCAAAACAAACGGAGCCTAAGAAAACTAAAAATTCCTAGGTTTGAGGATTCGGTTAACCTAGGAGATATTAACATCCCACGATGCCCTTTAGGTACCATGTCCTTATTTTTTGTTAAGCCCTATATCATTCATCAATTAACTCCTGAAACATATATGTATTATGTTTGTCACCCAAACACTTACTCAACGTCATTATTGTTGAGAAAACCTCCTATAATATTTTTGAAATTGACAAAATAATCAATGACGCCTTGCAAGCTTGATAATTGTAAGAGTTGTTTTATATTTCAGGTAATACTCACTCTAAAGGGAAATGTATGTACAAAGGAAAAAGATCTGTGAAGACTGGATGAACCAAAGTGTGAACAAGTCTACAAAAATGTGAAAAGACTTGGAGGTACCATGGTGAACATGATCTATATTTCTAATGCACTCAAAGTTGCCCTTAAGACACAGTTAGATATCATCAGAAACCTGATATAACCGGAAACTTATATCACCAAAAAACCAAATATAACCGAGAATTGCTAATATTAGCAGAGCAACAATACTAATGGAGTAACAAGTTTACACATGCTCTAAAAATTTGGATAAAAATATCCCATGACTATTTTTATCTGAATATTTATTACATCTAGGGATTTGACTTGGATTCCAAATCGAAAAAGTTGATTGATTATCAATCTCAAGAAGTATCTACGCATAAAATATCAATCAAGCATGATATTTATAAATGCTAGTGATCTGACTATCTTTATGTGAATATTTATAAGAGCTAGTGATTTGACTTGGATTCCAAACTGAAGAAGTTAATTGATTATCAATTTCAAGAAGTATCCACGCGGAAAATATCAATCATGCATAATATCTTGATTAATTGACAATTCTGAAGGTAGATTACTTTCCATAATTGAAGCTACTCTATTTTTGGAAACTAGAAGATTTGATTGTATGGACAATTGAATCTCCATAATCTCAAATTGATTGACTTCAACGGCTAAATTTGATTTGCTCAACAATTATCCAACGGATAGATTGGAAATTGATTCTCGTGAAGATTATCCAATGGGAAGATTGGATGTCGAGGAATATATGTAGATCAACAGACATTGAAGAACAGAGAGCAATCTAGAGAGACAGTGAATCCATTAATAAAGAAAGCTTTATATTCTTATACAGTCTTCTGTGTACTCAAATTGTAATCTCTTGAGAAGTGTATCAATGTTATAGTTTGTACTTAGGTGTGAGATAATAAGATTTATCAATTTGGGTATAAGCAGCACTAACCTTGGGAAGAAGTGCTTTAGTATAAGCCGCAAACACTACTATAACTGCTCAAAGATTGCTAGTGAGATTCCGCCAATAGGTTGTTAGTATGAGAGAGTGGACATAGACTTACATCAAGCCCAACCATTATATATCTTTGAGCGCATCGTTTTATATCTCTCTACTTATATTTACTTCTATTTGATAGAAGCGCACTGCTATTTGATATAACTTGATCATGCGTGTATCAATTTACTACTTATATTTGCTATTATGCTTACATCAAACTTGACACTTATAATTTCGCAATATTTTGTCAATTTTCTTAAAATCAGTTATTCACCCCCTCTAGATGATATTGTTAGCCACCACAATTACTCTTTTTTCTTTTTTATCAGAAACAATCCACTTTGATTTGTTTAGATAATGGCATGAGTACAAGGCACATGGGCTTCAACATATAAAAGGTCCCATAAAACTTGAGGAGGATTAGAGAGCCAAGTACAAAGAATGGCCTTAAGATAGTGTACTACAACCCAATCTGCTAATTGATTGGACTCTCTAAGACAGTGGAACTACATGGATATCTTAGAAATGGCCCATAGAGCTTTGCATTCGGTGATAAGACGTTGCATGTCCCATGTTAGCTTATCAAGATCGGTGAGAGCTTATCCGAGTCAAGCTATCATTCCATAAGAAGCTTCAGTTCAGTTCATGTGTTGAAGAACCTGAGTGTTTCCAAACAAGCTAGGGTTACAGCTTGAGCAACTGAGCTTACCCTCGCAAATATCCCGAATACATCTGCAATTTTCCCAGAAAAATCATGACACACGCACTTTATAGCTCCTTCAGTTGATCCTTTTATAAAAGAGCCGTTAATATAGATCCTTAGGGTTCCTTTCTTTAGTGGATTGTTGTGTAAGCAAACGATCGAACAAGAAAATAGGCAGAACAATAAAATAAATCGGACACCAGATTTACGTAGTTCGTTCATAGTGACCTACGTTCACGGGGAGAGCAGCAACGAATTTCACTATAAAACAAGCAATTTAACGGAGATTATAACCACACTCCAGTTACTTAAACACTCTTAGTGTTTTCCAAGCCCCAATTACATTCAATAACTTACACAGTATTTAACCTAACAATTTCTCACGAAATAATCTCTTAATCTCATAAAGGAATTATACATAAATTCTTACCCAAAAATTTAATTGGTTTCAACGGTTGAATTCTTAATGCAATTCCTCAAACAAAACCCATAGAGAAATCTTCTCTGCAACAAGAGCGGCACACCATGCACTCGCACAAAAGCGGCGCTTCAAGGCTTCGTTAAGAAAACCAGCTTGGATGACGTCAACACGAAAAAAAAAAAAAGAAAATCACGTCTAGCATCCCGAAAGAATTCGGTCAACGAGTCAAACTTGGTGCACGGTCATCTTCTAGATAATCTTTGGCCGTGACTTCCACAGGAAATAGGAAAGAATATTTTTATTCTTTCTGCTTTCCTATTCCAACGTGGAGTCGCAAGAGCTACCCAGATGGAAATTCTAAAATTCCAAAATTCATATTTTCACCTCGCTCGATTTCGGATATCCGTAAAATATCCAATTTTAAATATTCAAACCTCCACAAATAACAATTAATCTTGATCGAATTTCATCCGATGAGTTCAAACTCAAGAAATATTTTAACAAAATCTAAACAAAATGTGGGTTTCTAGGTCTTTTCTGATTTTCTGTCAATTGGGTTCCATCTCATAAAACTTCTGCGCATGGCAATGGCAGATTCGACAACTGTCCTTGAATCTAGACGTTGATGCCTGAAATAATGTCGCTACTCATTAATGAGGCTGTTTTCTCATGTATGGCGCCGTCACTCCAATTGTGTGAGTATGTATGCAATTGTCAATTTAGATGCAAGATTCAATCATGAGTTGAGAAAATGACAGGACATAGTTATAACATGGCAAATTCGAAATTCAGTCATACTGAGAAAATGACATGACATGGCAACATTAACATGTCAACATTAATATGCATCGTGAACGTATTCAAAATGTGATAGCGAAATGAAATGATATGACAATATTTACATCCAACACAATATGACAAATCAAATTCAAAGCTTGATAATAAAATAACATGACATGGTAATAATCATGTGCAATAGCAACACGACATAGCAAATAAGATTCAAAGCATGATAATGAAATGACATGACATGATAATAATCACATGCAACACGACATGCCAAATTAGATTCGTTATGTGAGCACGAAATAACATGACATGGCAATATTCATATGAAGTATGATATGGCAAATCAGATTTAAAAAAGATAATGAAATGATATGACATTAAAAAAATTACATGTAGAATGACATAATAAATCAATATTATGAATATAAAAATGAAACGACATGACATGACAATATTCACCTGCAGCATGACATGAAAACTCAAATTCAAAAGATGACAACGAAATGATATGATATGACAACAATCACATGCAACATGACATATAAAATCAAATGCAAGACATGGTAACAAGAAAACATGAGATGGCAATTGGACGCAACATTACATGGTAAATCAGATTCAAGACATGATAAGGAAATGACACATGGTAATATTCATATGCATCACGACATGGCAAATCAAATTCAAAACATTACAACAAAATAACGTGACATGTCGATATTCACATGCATCCTAACATGGCAAATCAAATTCAAGACATAATAATGAAATGATATGATATTGTTGTAGTCCATGTAGCATGACATGACATTCATGTCATGCTACATGTGAGTATCATCATGTCATGTCAAATTATATTCAAGACATGACACCGAAATGACATGACATCACGATGCTCACATGTAGCATGACATGGTAAATCAGATTCAAGACATGACACCAAAATGACATGACATGATAATACTCACATGTAGCATGACATGGTAAATTAGATTCAAAATGTGATAACGAAACAAAAGCTAATAGCAATTGCAATTTGAACCCATGAACTGAGTCTACGCATGTAATCATTTATTTCACGATTTTGAATTTAAATTTCTTATTATGAAATTGAATTGTTATTCTATTTTGACCCAACCTAACGGAAAAAAAGTGGAGAAAAGTGTCAAAAAAGTCCTAAGCTTTTTACATTATTGCCAATTTAGTCATAAATATTTTTTTGTGCTAATTTAGTCCTAAACCATTTGTATTGTTGCCAATTTAGTCCTAAATTTTTTTTTGTACCAATTCAGTCCTAAACCTTTTTGTCTTTGTGCCAATTAAGTCCTTTAGGCTAATTTTGGCCGGATTTTACTGACGTGGATGCCGGCCGGTCACCACCACTAACATAGACAATTTTTAATAATATTTTTGAATTTTTATTTATTCTTTCTTCATCTTTTTTTCCTCCCTCCTTCCTCCTCCTCGACCCCGGTGCAACCTCACCCCAGTCATTTGGTGAGGTCGACCTCACCGACCACTAGTGAAGGCGAGCCTCGCGGCAAGGTCGTGCCTCGCCCAGCGGCCAACGAGGCTCGACCTCACCAGATCCGGCGAGGCTCGAACCCTCGCCGGAGGCGCGAATGGCAAGGCCTCGCCAAGCCGCTGGCGAGGCTCGAACCCTCACCGGAGGCTGCGATTGGCAAGGGCTCGAGCCTCACCAGTGGCTGGGCGAGGCCTAACGTCGCCGGATCTGGCAAGGTCAAGCCTCACCAACCGCTGGGCGAGGCACGACCTCAATAGATTCGGTAAGGTCATGCCTTGCCCAGCCATGGCGAGACTCGCCTTCGCCGTCGCTAGTGAGGGCAAGCCTTGCCAATGGCCAACTGATAGGCCAAATTCCTTATTCTTTCTCAAATTTCAAAGGATTCTACGTACCTGGGATTTAACTTACCTTAATACCTTTACAGTAGCCACTGTCATGTGGACTAGCTCTGGACCAGCGACCTTTCTTTCCCTGACCTCGATCCAACTTTCCAGAGTGCAACAAGCTTGACCACGCTTCCGCTGCGCTATCTGATAAAATCTTCCTCAAACACAATTTACTTACTTATAACAATCACAAAGATCATACTGATCATTTCAACCAACAGTTTCCATCTTACTTTTAATTCAGTACCTAGTTCGGTTTATTCCTTTTCTTACCCGTCATCCTAGAAACCTACCAGGAGCCGCTCTTTGTTCAGGTCTTCAACCCTGACGACACTCTTACTAGAAGCTGCACCTTGATCAAGCTTCTTGCTCCGGCGTCCACTTCCTAGCCAAGAGCCGCTCCTTGATTAGGTTCCGCCCTGGCGATCACTCCCGCCCTCATCGGATCGGGTTAAGATTCAACAGCCTTCTCTTGGCTCAACACCGAGCTACAACTTACTAGAAGGAAACCTGTTTGGATTTCTCTTTCGAGGTCGTGGCATCCTGCTGGGACTTTCCTTTTTCCTCAGCGGTCGTAGCCTGGTCCTTAGCACTTACTCTGCTATCAATAGTCTAACAAGACTTTCTACAACACAAGAATAGGTCAGTGATCACAAACAAACAGGAACACTTAACCTATTCAACCACAATCAATCATTCACATGCATAGGGGTATTTCCTAGCTAACTACCTCAACTTCAGCGCACCTTATCGCTCCAGGTCTTTATTCCCGCCTTGATTTCAGAATCGTTTTCCCAATTCGGTACACAGTTCGATCATTCTTGCCTTTAGCCATCCTAGAAGCCTGCCAGGAGCTGCTCAATGATCATGCCCTCCACCCCGGCGCCACTTTTGCCCAGAGGCCGCTCAATGATCAGGCCTCTTGCCAGTGCCACCTCTGGCCGAAAAGCCGCCAATGATCGGGTCGTATGGGCCCGGTGCTACCCCCACCCTCGTTGGATGGCCAATTGCAAGCCGCCCCGAATCGCACCCTCTTTGGAGGGAAAACCTGCTCGATACCAAATTAATCTGTGACGCCCCCTACCTCGGGGTCATTAACGTGACGTCCCGTTCATTATTATCTTTCTTTAAACACAAGCGAAAGCATATCTCGGGATGATCACATTAAAAATAACAGCGGGATTAAGACAAACGGTATCATGAGCAAACATTGTATTTACAGGACACGCAAACATATTTTACAAGCCAACTTATCCAATTTTAGCCGTTTACACAATAATAACAATTGGCTTGGGTGTCCTAAGCCCACTAATTCGAATTCACCGCTCCTAGCTTTCCCCGAACTCCAACATGGCTCAACTCCCCTATCATTTGCCGTCCGTTCGACCATCCTATGTACCGAGGGTAGGAAAATGGGGATGAGTCGGGAGACTCAGCAAGTGAAAACACTAATATCAAGCGAAGATATATCAATCGCCGTTAACATAAGTCGACCTTACCGCACCCGCATCGATGGCAGATCAATAGCAAAGTTCAAACAAGAGAACAACATCACATCATTGCCACATCATGCACAATTTACCAACCAAGGCTCGATTCTATCTCAAAACAACATCAAACATGAAACATGATCAAACCAAGGAATGAACCAACTACGACCAACCAAACAACCGAGAAACGGTCCAAGCAAACCACGTCACAACGCATCTCAACATCCTTTCCCGGTATTAGAGAATTCATTTACACTAAACTGAAACAAGAACTAGAGAGAGAAGAACGGATGGTGAGAACAACGGCCTTGGGGTCTTGGTGGCCCTTTCTTTTCTCTCCCACGGCTTTCTTTCTCTCTTGGTTTTCTCTCGACAACTCACGGTGTCGAGCCCTTTCTTTTCATTCCCTTGGCTTTATCTCTCTCAGTTTTCTCTCTCTCTTTCTCTTTTTCTATCTCCCTCACGGCTACTCTCTCTCTCTCTCTCTCCCTTGGCCAAATGGCCTTCTTTCTATTTATAGGGAGACAAAACTTGGGGCCTAAGTTTGGATGAGGTAAACGCACGTGTCATCAAGGGAGATGAGGTAAGCGCGCGTGTCATCGGGGCGATGAGGTCATCGCTTACCTCGCAAGCCATCATGAAGAGCCACCAAAGTCAAGAATGATAATGGCCAATTAATACATGTCATCATTATAGGGACTCCAAAGTCAAGATCATTTAATTAGGCTTCTTGAACAAGCTTCATCCTTAGCCATTCATTTTCAAGCTTACTTCTCTCTTTCGTTTTCCCCCTGGTCTGACCTCCGATCAAAGCATAAAATATCTCATTTGAAAGCTCGGAACGTGTACTTTAAATTATTAGAAGACATCAAGTCGAAATTTCCACATTCTCATGTAGAAAATGCTGAATCTTTGAAATCTGACAAAACTGGACAGTTTTGCACTGTTCACGAAATTGGACTTGAAAATATAATAAATGAACTCCGAAAATTCTCAAATTCAGATATGTCATAAAAAATCCCTCAATAAACATTTTTCGTGAAGAACACAAAATTTAAATCTCTCTGTAAACACCATTTTCAGTCACTCAAAAACAGACTAAAAAACAATTCGTTGGAACAGAATATTTGCTTCTCAAAATAAGCTCTATCCAGAATCCAAATCATCTCAGAAAATTCCCAAATTTACACACGTTATAGAAAAGAAAGTTTTCAACAACTTTCATGGAGGAAACTTTTCTAAAATCGGCCCAGAAAAACTTGTAGAAAATCAAGACGGTGTAAACATTATCGAAATACCCATTCCGGGCAGTTTCACACAATCCGAAAATCAGGCCATCATACCACTCATCTCAACTTCAAAAATTCTGAAATTAAATCATGTAAAACTTCAAAATGTTTGGAACAACTTTTCAGAAGAAAGCATTTAGAAATTCGGATTACAAAAGTCTCCCCAAAAATAACAATACGAAATGGTACAAATGATTTGAAAACTAGGTTTTTCAAAACAAGATAAAACAATTTAATTCTTATTAGAAAACCACCAAACTTAACCCATAGCCAATTCCTAGGGATTGAAATTAAGGATATTACAATTAACCTGCGGCTTCCCAGGCCCAAAAATCGGGATGTGACACAAATTGCATGGAAGCGACTCCTCACACAGTGTAAATTGAATACCTCACATCATTGTCATGGTTTGGATTTGACTTACCATGTCATGTTGCATGTGGATATTCCCCGATTCGATTTATGCTCTGATATGGTACTTGCTCATACGCACTCTAATTATTGTGATACTTACTTACTCTAACATTACTTGGAGATGTTCATGTATACTATCTTACTTGGATTTATTCACATGATATGGCATATACATGAGATATGTATTTGCTAAATCTGATATTTTGGAATATTTTCAGATAAAAGATATATTTATTGATCATGCTCTGATTACAATCAATTCCATATATGCTTTGAGAATTTTGCTCTAATACGTAGACTTATCTATGTGGCTTGATGCTTAGTCAGGGGAGCATTTTTACCCCGAGCATTCATATAAATGAGCATTCATATAGATGCAATTACAAGACATGACTCATATTTTGCGTATGAAAAAGGTTTTGTCTGTAAGAATAATGTGGCCTATATGATGTTATGAATTAATGGTTTAATAAATATTTAAGTGCTAAAATGTATTGGCTATGAAAAATAGATGAAAATGTATAATTATATTGAAAAGTTAAAGTTCCTTCGAAGAGGTGCAACTCTTATGAAGTGGGATATGCTTTGATAGAAAGCACCACTTAAAGGGATATATATATATATATATATATATATATATATAAAAAGTCCTGGTCCTCTCTCCACCCACAATAGCACACGAAAAAGAATGTTGTATTTTTATCCTCCATCGATAAGATACGTTAAGAGAAAAGTGGGTCAAGGGAGAGAAACCAGATTTCTTCGTTTCTTCCATTTTCTGCAGCAATTATCTTCAAGGGAAACGCTATAGATAAAGGTATGTCTTCATCCCTCTTATTATGAAAATCACGAAGATCTAAAATCCTAAATCACAAATTTTGCCACTGGCTGCTGAATTTACGGTTCTGCCCCCTATCGATTCTGATTTTACAATTTTGCCCTTATGCATTAATTTACGATTTTACCCTCAGCATGCAATTTGGTAAATGTTTGTGAATGAAACAATTATAGTGTTTTACAATTTCAAGAATTCAATTATGAGTGGTTTGCTAGTCACCAAAGTGGCCGAACCATAATGTCTTGAATTTTTGAAATTGTATAATGTTTCTTTCAATTACCCATGATTAATTGATACTATGATTGGAAATGATATATTAAATATCCTTATTGGTGTCATGGGTGTATTGAAGTTCATTTATTATAAGGACTTAGGGATTGACCCAAAGGTTAATCAATTTCTTATAATTCATGAACATAATAGTTAGTAATTAATATGTCTTGTTAAATTTGTTTGTATATCCAAAGACATCAAATAAATTTTAATGGGGTATATTTATAATTACCAAATAAAAGTTATTGGCATCATTGTGGTTTATTGTATGTTTGTATATTATAAGATCACCTAAAGGAGAACTATAATATATATGTAATGCTTAATTTGAATATGATAATGTGATATTCTCAAAGCATTAATGTATGAGTATACTCTTGTATATTTGCAATATCTATACCTATTTCTCTTCATTCGCATGCTTCGTTTGTTCCTTTATTCAATGAAATGAATTTTCCGATTGGAGTGAACAAGTCCAATTTCACCTAGGTGTCTTGGATTTTGATTTAGCACTTCAAATTGAGAAACCGGCTGTTTATTACTAATGAGAGCAATGATAATGAAAAGTCTTTCCATAAAGCTTGGAAAAGATCAAACAGATTAAGCTTAATGTTTATGTGAATGACAGTTGCAAACAACTTAAAGACAAGTCTTCCCAAAACTAACAATGCTAAGGAATTTATGAAATTTGTGGAAGAGCGTTCTCAACCTACTAATAAGTCACTAGCTGGTACATTAATGAGTACTTTGACTACCATGAAATATGATGGTTCACGTACCATGCATGAACATGTACTAGAGATGACAAACTTAGCGGCAAAATTAAGGACTTTGGGAGTGAACGTGGATGAGTACTTTTTAGTACAGTTCATACTTAATTCCTTGCCTCATGAACAATATAGGCCATTTCAAATGAATTACAACACTATAAAGCATAAGTGGAATGTAAATGAATTGGCCAGTATGCTCGTTTAAGAGGAAACAAGGATAAAGAATCAAAAGGCTCATTCTATTGATCTCTTAAGTCATCAAGATGTTGAGAAGAATTCCAAGAGGAAAGGTGGAAGAAGCAAGAAGAAAGGTTTACACAACCTGAATGACTCTTCTAAGGCTTCTCAAATCTACAAGAAGGAATGCAATCTTATTAAGTGTCACTTTTGCAATAAAATAGGACACTTGAAGAAAGATTGTCTGAAATGTAAAGCTTGGTTCGAAAAGAAAGGTAATCCTTGTGCTTTAGTATGTTTTGAATCAAACTTTACTGAAGTTCCTCATAATAGTTGATGGATTGATTATGGTGCCACCACTCATGTTTCAAATACGATGCAGGGATTTCTTTCGATCCAAACCATAAAGCCAAATGAGAATTATGTGCTCATGGGGAATAGAAACAAAGCTTTAGTTGAAGGCATTGGCACTTATCGTTTAATCTTAAATACTGGGCATTATTTGGATTTGTTTCGAACCCTTTATGTACCTACTTTTTCCCGCAATTTAGTTTCTTTGCCAAAACTTGATGTAGCGGGATTCTCTTTTAAGTTTGGTTTTGGATATTTCAGTTTGTATAAGAATAATAATCTTATTGGAACTGGAATTTTATGTGATGATCTCTACAAGTTTAAACTTGATAATGCTTTTGCTGAGACCTTAATGACCTTGCATCATAATGTTGGCACTAAACGCAGTTTAGTGGATGAGAATTCTGCTTACTTGTGACATAAAGGTTTGGGTCACATATCCAAAGAAAGAATGCAAAGATTAGTGAAAAATGAAATTCTTCAAAATTTGGATTTTACTGATCTAGGAGTGTGTATTGATTGTATTAAGGGTAAACAAATAAAACACACTAAGAAAGGTGCCACAAGAAGCATAGAGCTTCTTGAAATTATACACACTTATATATGTGGTCCTTTTGATGTTCCATCTTTTGATAATGAAAGTTATTTTATCATCTTTATTGATGATTTTTCACGTTATGGCTATATTTATCTATTGCATGATAAATTTTAATCAGTGAATGCACTTGAGGTGTATATTAAAGAGGTTGAAAGGTAATTAGATAAAAAGGTAAAAATAGTACAGTCGGATAGAGGTAGTGAATATTATGGAAAGTATGATGAATCGAGACAATGGTCGGGTCCACTTGCTAAATTCCTTGAAAGACAAGGTATTTGTGCTTGATACACAATGCCAGGTACACCACAACAAAATGGTATAGCAGAAAGGCGTAATCATACCTTAATGGAAATGGTTAGGAGTATAATGAGTTATTCATCTCTACCCTTATCATTGTGGATGTATGTTTTAAAGACTTCTATATATTTATTAAACAGAGTTCCTAGTAAGGCAATTCCAAAGACTCCCTTTGAACTGTGGATGGTAAGGAAACCCAATTTACGACACTTGCATATTTGGGGTTATCCAGCATAAGTAAGAATTTACAATCCACATAAAAAGAAATTGGATTTAAGAACAACCAGTGGTTACTTCATTGGTTGTGCAGAGAAATCCAAAGAGTATAGATTTTATTATCCTAATCATAGTACAAGAATTGTTGAATCTGAAAATGCTAGGTTCATTGAAAATGTTGACATTAGTGGGAGTGAAAGAATGCGTGATGTTTGCATTCAAAAAGTTAGGGTGGAAGTTTCTCTACTCAAAACTTCTAAAGTTGTTATTCCTAATATTATAGTTCAACCCAATAATAATCAAGAACAACAAATAAATGATCAAACATTCCATAATGAAAATGTCAATATTGAACCTACAGTAGTTGAGCCACAAGAAATAGCATTAAAAAAGATCTCAAAGAGAAAGGAGGTCGGCTATTTCTAATGACTACATGGTTTATTTAACAAGAGTCAGAAATTGACTTAGGAATTAGTAATAATCCAGGTTCATTTTCACAAACCATGGAATGTGATGATTCCGCTAAATGGTTCAATGCCATGGAAGAAGAGTTAAAATCTATGGATCAAAATCAAGTTTGGAATCTCATTGAATTGCCTAAAGGATGCAAAAAGGTCAGTTGTAAATGAGTCTTTAAGACCAAACGCGACTCAAAAGGTAATATCGAATGATATAAAGCCAAACTTGTTGTTAAAGGTTTGTTGTTAAAGGTTTTACTCAGAAAGAATGCATCGACTATAATGAGACATTTTCACCAGTCTCCAAGAAAGACTCACTTAGAATCATTATGGCTTTGGTGGCTTATTACAATTTAGAGTTACATCAAATAAATATTAAAATTGCCTTTTTAATGGGAATTTAGAGAAAGAAGTTTATATGGACCAACCCAAGGGCTTTTCAATTAAAGGAAAGGAACACATAGTGTGTAAGTTAAAGAAATCAATATATGGACTTAAACAAGCTTCCCAACAATGGTGTCGTAAGTTTAATGATACCATAACTTCTTTTGGATTTAAGGAAAACACTGTTGATCAGTGTATATACATGAAGGTCGGCGGGAGCAAGTTTATTTTTCTAGTTTTGTATGTTGATGACCTTTTGCTTGCTACTTATGATCTTAGTTTGTTACATGAAACCAATAAATTTCTCTCAAAAAATTTTGAAATGAAAGATATGGGAGAGGCGACATATGTGATAGGAATAGAAATATTCCGTAATAGATCACAAGGATTGTTAGGGTTGTCTCTAGAAAACCTATATTGATAAAATTTTAGAGAGATTTAATATGGATAAATGTTCAGTAGGAGCAGTTCCAATTCAGAAAGGTGACAAATTTAGTCTTATGCAATGTCCGAAAAGTGAATTGGAACAAGAACAAATGAAAAGTATTCCTTATGCATCTGTTTGCCGAAGCTTAATGTATGCTCAAACTTGCACCAGACCAGACATTAGTTTTGTTATCGGAATCTTTGTGTATCAAAGTAACCCAGGATTTGATCATTAGAAAGCTGCAAAGAAAATTCTTAAATACTTGCAAGGAACAAAGAATCACATGCTCACTTATAAAAGATATAATCATCTTGAGATGATTGGATATTCAGATTCAGACTTAGCCGGATGTACTAATACAAGAAAATCAACTTTTAGTTACTTGTATCTTTTGGCTGGAGGTGCAATGTCATGGAAAAGTGCAAAGCAGTCAGTTATTGCTACATCTACTATGGAGGCTGAGTTTGTGGCATGCTTTGAGGCCACTATTCA
This sequence comes from Syzygium grande, assembly GCA_024733475.1. Lineage (NCBI taxonomy): Eukaryota > Viridiplantae > Streptophyta > Magnoliopsida > Myrtales > Myrtaceae > Syzygium > Syzygium grande. The sequence continues at coordinate 31,788,653 of JAMXDD010000010.1, forward strand.
TGGGATATGGCTGCGAAACTTTATTTCAAGGCTTGTGATTGTCAACAGTATTGCCAGGCTGCTGAAAATTTATTGTGATAACTCTGTAGCAATTTTCTTCTCTAAGAACGACAAGTACTCCATGGGTGCTAAACAAATGGAGATTAAATACTTGTCCATTAAAGAAGAAGTTCAGAAACAAATACTGTCAATTGAGCACATTAGCACCAACCTTATGATTGCAGATCCCTTAACAAAAGGACTGCCATCCAAAATATTTAAAGAACATGTTGAAAGGATGGGTATTATTGAATGTCATTAATGATTATATTATGAGTGCATTAAGTTTATTTATTTGACACTATGAGCTAAATTATGTATTTCTGATATTTCTTGTTTTCTATGTGGTATACATGAAGAAAATAGATGAATGTGTAACAGGACAGTCTCTAATAGAGACATTATAGTTGGACCATTACTATACTTCTCATTTATGGATCATGTAAAGTAGGGAGCTATAGTTGTAGTACATGGAAGGGACTATATCGATTAATGGCATACAACTGCTATGACTTGCATTAGTTTCTTTATTTTACTATGATCATTATGTGATAGGTGATTTAAAAGGTTTTAGCATAATGTTATTATGCACATTATGGTCTTTATTAAACCATGAAAGGAAGGTCGTATGGACCAAGTGGGAGAATGTAAGAATAATGTGGCCCACATGATGTTATGAATGGTTTAATAAATATTTAAGTTCTAAAAACGATTATATGAAAAATAGATGAAAAGGTATAATTCTATTGAGAAGTTAAAGTTTTTCCGAAGATGTGTAACTCTTATAAAGTGGGATATGCTTTCATGGAAGGCATCACTTGAAGGGGTATATATAAAAGAGTCCGGTCCTCTCTCCACCCACGATAACGCACGAAAAAGAACACTGTATTTTTACCCTCCATCGACAAGATACGTTAAGAGAAAAGTGGGTGAAAAGAGAGAAACCCGATTTCTTCGTTTCTTCCGTTTTCTACAACAATTATCTTCAAGGGAAATGCTATAGATAAAGGTATGTCTTCATCCCTCTTATTTTGAAAATCATGAAGATCTAAGATCCTAGATTATAAATTTTCCGCATAAAAGGATTACGTTACAACTTACATTGTCGTCATAGAAAAGGGGAAGAATGTTGCAATATTTAAAATCAAGGTTGAAATCCCTAAGATTGTTTTGAAGATCACATTAGCCTTATCAAAGTATCTGATGATTTCTTTGAGTGAAAAAAGTATCGCAGGATAAAGATCTGTTATGAGTCTATGTTATTTCATGTGATCTGAACCCACGGAGATATCAAATGGAGATATTCATGTGCTGAATATTATATTCATTGGATAACTATTGAGAAAGGAAGGAACACGTGTAACAACAGCATGACTTTGATAGACTTGGGAGATCAGAAGTGCAATATGTTCTCCGTTATTATTGTAGAAGATCGTATTTGAAAGTTTCCATATATAAATCAAACTAGTGGAGATTTAAATATGCAAGACCCAGCTCATGGCTATATAATCTTGATATATCACATACCATAGCAGACTTAATTTTGGCAAAGATATTGCGTTATTTATGGATTGGTTGCTAATCAAAGATCATAAGATACATTACTATAAATAGAATATTCTCTACAGGCTGGCCCAACTCAATAGATTGGGATAAATTTTTGATAGTTGATTTCGTGGATTAATGGCTATATTATTCAAAGAAACACGAGATTCATACAACGGCTGTTGATTCAATCCTTCAACGTTCAGATTTGGAAATCTGTAAA
>JAMXDD010000010.1:31790559-31937963 GCA_024733475.1 Syzygium grande
AAGTCTTGTCTAATATTCATCAAATCCAACGGGCATCGGACGGCCAAAAAGAAATATCATAGCATGACATTTCTTTGGTCGAATTGGGATTAGGATTATTCCCATGTCACGTATTTTTGTGGAAGCATTTGAATTGAGAGTACACTGAGAGGAGTAAGGAGAGGAAAATAGATATAAATAGGAAAAATCAAATTTCATCCATTCAAATTATGTAATGCAGTGTTTATTTTAATATGTTCAATTGAAATATATAATTTATATTCTAGATAGGGAAGATGTTAATTCAAATAATCTTACGGATAATATGATGGCCATAAGGGTACGCAAATTTAATTTTGTGGTGTTTGTGGACACACTGCGTAATTTCACAAATTCTTGACGTGCGGTTAGTGGATTCTTCAATCCAGGGAAGTGAACAAATCAAGAATCATCACTTGTTTACATCGTCACGGGCACAGCCGACCATCATCAGCCACAAGTCAAACACCGATCTCGAAGCTTTCATGAAAGCATCGACTCCGTCCTCAAAGCTTTCGCTAAAAACCATCAATATAATCAATCATAAGAGAGCGACGTCCGTTGAGCGAGCAAAACAACCCCAAAAGCCTCTCAATCAAAATCAAACGAACAGCAATGAACGACACCTCGTCTTCCTCGACCCCAAACTCGTCGGGATCTTTCGTCACTCCCCTCCTTCTCTCCATGACCGGCATTGTCGCCACCTCGTTTGCCATTGTCGCCTACCAAGTCCTCTTTGTCCGCTTTTGCGTCCGGCGGCGGCTCACAGCTGATAATCTGCCCAGGGAACGAGAGAACTCCGGAGCCAGAACCGACGGTGTCAAGGAGAAGGTCCTCAGAGCCATTCCAGTCCTCTCCTACTCCTCCAAGGGGAACCAGGTCTTCCGTGTCGACCAGAGTGAGTGTGCCGTGTGCTTAGGCGAACTGGAGGACTGCGAGACTGTGCGCTTGTTGCCTGCCTGCCGCCACGCATTCCACGTCCCATGTATCGACCAGTGGTTCTCAGCGCATAACAACTGCCCCGTCTGTCGATCTCCTGTGGTTGCCCCGCCGGCAGGGATGGCAGATGATCACTTGGCCATGACTGCAGCCTCCAACAGCGGCAGAGGTGACAACAGGGCTTCAGATGGGCCTCCGCCGTCGAGCGGCTTACTCCAACGTTGTGTATCGCTCAACGTATTGGCGAGGTCACCTCTGGACTCGGCCCTATCTCGTGACATCATCATAAACGTGGAAGAGGAGAGAGGGGATGCTTGCGGTTCATCGTCTAATGATGATCTGACGTCGTCGTTACTGGTGAAAGGCGTGGTGTTGGGTAACAGCAGGTCGTTGGGAGAGAGGTCTGCGAGGAAGTTGGATAGCTTGTCGTCGAGGTTGCTCAGGTCGTTCTCGCAGCTGAGTAGTAGTCGCGGGGGTGGTGCGAGTCTTCCTCGCTGAACGAACTGTATCGCCTTCCTCCTCCCATTCTTTTCTTTTCTTTCTTTCTTCCCCAGATGATGGTACTGTTTACCTCTATAGATTCACAAGTAAAATAATTCCATTTGCGAGTAATATTTTTTTTTCCTTTTTTCTTCCCCAGGTCTGGGAAAATTTTTTTAAGTTAATATTTTGCCTTTTTGGTCTGGGATTTTCGTTGCGAATTCAAGTGCCATGAATGGTTGTATCCTAATCTTTACTTGTGTAGCATAGCACAATGCTGAAAGTTTCGTAGCTCAATTACTGCTTATATGTACACAAAGTTGTCATAGTTTAAGACTAGCTTCACAAATTGTAATATTTGGATTTTTTTTACCAATAAAAAAAAAAAAAAAGCAAAAGGTTGAAAAGTCAAAAAGCAGCAACAGTGGACACTCGGCTCCTTTCTTTTTAACCGAGAGTTCGCGCAGAGCAGGGGAGAGGAGAGGAAAGAAAAAGAGAGAAAGAGGAAGTAGAAAAGGAAAAAGGGAAGAGGGGCTTGACGCTACACACCACAGGAGTCTCGCTAAACCGGAGTTACTTCGTATTGCAATACCCAGTAAGTGCTCGTGCTTCTCGATCTTCCAATCAAAGTATTTTTCCGATTAGGGCTCAAATTGTGAACATCAAATCGCATAGTCCAACTTTTAAGTTATCGAACTGTGTGCATATATATATATATATATGTAAATATACAGGCGAATTGATTAGTTTCTTTTCTTTAAAAAAGCATAGCCAATGTTTTGGCTAAAGCATCATAGGACAATGACTACCAGGTATTCCAAAACTTTGAACCCATTAAAAGTTTTGATCTCGATCCATCTTTTGATTCTGAACTTTACTTAAGCCAAGAACATAACGACGCTTTTAAATCTTTTGCAAAACGTGGTCCAATTCCCATTGTCATGAATTTTGAGTATCTCGATGCTCATGGCATCTTTTTGAATGAAATTTTTGAAGACCTCAAAATCAAAATTTTCTACTTTACGAAAGATGAAGTCCATCCTATTTTTGTGTCAATGTTTTATTCAAACTTTCATTTTCCAAACAGGACTCATTCACCTTCTCTTTTGCCAAGAAAAATTACCCCATGACTATGGATGTTTTGGCTAATATCATCAAAACTGAGTACAATGTTTTCAAAAAGCTTCCTGATGAGGCTTACAGTTTCATCTTGAAAACTCCAAACTTTACTCGAAGTTCCAGAGATATCGCCCCCCTAAACCTGCTGCCTCTCAAAGCAAATTTCATCCAAAAGATTTTGACCCTCTGCCTACGTCCCAAATCATCTTCGACAAATGACAAATCTCGTTATGAGACGAGTCATATGGGCCATTCTAACCAAATCTAAGGATTTTTCCCTAGCATACATGATCTTCATCCACGTGTTTTGCACTGCTAAGAGAAAAACGGGGAAGCTGCCTTATGGAGCCCTCATCACTCAACATTGACTTCTATCATGTTGCTCGCAAAAACTCACCCCTTGTGGAGATCGGGAAAAACACCATGGACAAAATGATGCTAAGAATGACACCCGATGGAAAGGTAAATCAGAAGGATGAAATAATTCTCATAGGATAGGGAGATGATGAAAAAGCTCAAACCATTCTACAAGCAAAACTGGCAACACAAGTTGAGTCGGAGAAGAAGAAAGCAAAGGCACCCATACAGTGGCACCCCACTCGTAAACCAAGAACTGAGAGATCTCCATCTCCAACCGATACATCTGTTGTTCCTATTGTTGTATTTGCCAAGCTTCAGGACAATGTTCAAGAGATCAAGAACACTCAGTCCTCTCTCACCCGATATCTGATGAAGATTGAACAGACACTGCTGAACCTAAATTGCTACTATCATGTTCGTCCTGAACCTAAAGAATCTGAACTTCACCCTCCTGCCACATCCTTGCAAAGAGAACGCGCTCACACCTAATTTTTATTTTTCATTGCTTATGTTTTTCTTTTGCTAACATTGCTACTCGTTCTATGTACCCCTTCCATATTTTGGTGAATGCAAGATGTTTATTTCCATAACTCTTTACTTGCATTTTCTCTTTTGTTGATAACAAAAAAGGGGAGATAACCTTGATGTGTATAGATGATGTGTATAAATGATTTTAGATCTTCATAGCATGGAAACAGGGGAGCAATGTGCTGTTTTATTATACTAACATCCTTAGATAACATGTTGTCTCTCAAAGCCTATTTTATGATGAATCCTTATTACATTATTCGTCATCTTTACAACAACATCATCTCTAGAAAATCTATGATATTTCACATCATCTCATTTCATTCTCTCAAAATCTTATGGAGATAATTTGCAAATGTGTATTTACCACTAATACATCTTCACACAAGTAGATTTTTACGTTCTACTACAACCTTATCAAAATTACTATTCACATCTGGATGATAGTTTTGTTATTGTCAAAAAGGAGGAGACTGTTGAAAAAATATCTCAAGGAATTCTTGATGATCCCAAAACCATCCTTAGTATAATGTTTTACATTGATAATTGCAGATGTTCCTGATAATGTTTACAGAACTAAAGTGATGGGACCATGAATCTGTTTTGTCGGTCAAAACAGCACCAATGGATCTACGTACAAAGATGAGCTTCAAGACAATGTTTATCTTAAGCTAAGTATATTAGGAAGATTATACTGTTATAGCAACAGATCATTTAATATGACGGTGGGTTCATCATTATAGCCGTTGTTAGCTGGACACACACAAGCAAAGAAAGATCTAAGAACAGGTCGTTTGACAGCATGTCAAAGCCGCAGTGACAGGACAATAGCAGAAGCTATTTCGGGTAGCCTGCAAAGGCTGGGGATATACTGTATGGGCAATCTCATCCTTAGACAGTAGCTTCAATGAAATCCAAACAGCTACTTTGCTTCTTCAAGACATCTCCAACGGATTGTTTGAAGTTGCCTATAAAAAAGAAGATCTTTAAATGCCAAGAAGTTAGAGAGATGAGTAACACACAAAACCCAAAAATCTATTACAAGTTGCGTTCTAAGCAAAAAGGTCTTCCTTGTCTGTGATCCTTGCTACTTGTAATTGTGCTCAAAGATTAAGTGTACTGAGTAATAGCAATACCTAACTTATGATCGTGTAATATATCTTCTAAAAGGATTGGTGTGTGCTGGTTGTAACTTGTTCAGCACATTACCAGAGTATTCTAATCAAACTTGTGGATGTTAGTGGTAAGAGTGGACGTAGCCTTGTAGATAAAACCGAACCATTATGTATCTTTGTGTGATGTTGTTTCGCTCTGTTTTAAATGCTTGAACACACAATTAGCTCACGATTTTTAAAAAATCACCTTAACCTAATATTTACTCGTACTCACTATTTTTCCGCAAAAAGTACAAAGTTCGTGAAGCAAGCTATTCACTCCATTAAATTGTATTGTTAGCTCCAGCAAGTTGTGTTGCTCTCGTTGGTGCCTGATTGGAGAATTTCCATTCCAGATTCTAAATAATGTTGCTTTGCTCGCACTTCTTTCCCTTTGTCCCAATCGATCCAATCACAATCCAACGTGAGAGCGAGAGAGAGAGTTGACAGAATTGACGACTGATGTTGTCTCGTCAAAAAAACAAGAATCGTAAACCAATTTCTTCCCTTGTTCGGGTTGAGATACGACGGAGTTCTTGAAGTCAACGGATCCAACAACTCCTGGCTAGATTGTTTTGTTCTCGTTCGAACTTGATTGGAAGATTTCCATTCCAGATTCTAAACAATGCTCGTTGCTTTGCTGGCACTTGTTTCCCGTTGTCCCCATCGATCTAATCACAACCCAATGAGGACAAAAGCTCGCTTTGGACAGAGCCATTGTAGCTTTAACTAAATGACAAAGGCAACATAGTTTCTTGAAGTCTTCGTCTGTTCTTGTTTCTCACGTTGCCCACATCCAACGAGTCGGAGACAACCACTGGCGAAATATCTTATGGCAATATCACGGACGTGCCCCCCCATATAACAGACCCTCCAGCTTATTCAATCTGCAACAAATAAGAAATATGGTGGTAATGGAGAAACATTCGATTTTCCTTTTTCTTCTCCTTCTGTTCTTATTTGGACATCACCGTTTTGCCTCAGCCGAAGGAACAAGGGACGGGTCTGAGCAGTGGGGATATGTGGAAGTTCGACCAGGTATCTAGTTTTAGTGTCCAAATTGTTCAGTTGGTGGCAATAAATCGCCCTGTTCAAATAAATGATCGCTATGCATATGTATATTTATTTGAGCCATTCTACATTGAAAAAATAAACTGATGTTTTATTGGGTTGTAGGGGCTCACCTCTTCTGGTGGCTGTACAGAAGTCCATATAGAGTTGAAGACCCTTCCAAGCCATGGCCAGTACTGCTGTGGCACCAAGGAGGCCCTGTGAGAAATTTACCATTGAAATTACACCCAAAAGAATGAAAATCAGTGTTTTTCTTATCGTCTCTCTCCTTCAATTTCCTAGGGAGGCTCCAGTGTTGGATTTGGAAACTTCGGGGAAATCGGACCACTGGATGAGAATTTGCAGCCCCGGAATTTCACATGGCTTCAAAAAGCAGATCTATTATTTGTGGTACATAGCAGTTCTCTTCAGTTTCAAACAATCATTTTGAAGAATGCCTTCTAAATATTGGCATTTATAAGGCACCCTTGCTTAGTAGTGTAACTTGTAATCCTCTGTGGACACAGGACAGTCCAGTGGCAACAGGTTTCAGTTATGTGGAGGATGAGAGCTTAGTAGTGAGAACAGACTATGAAGCAGCAGCTGATCTGACCACCTTGCTGATAGAGCTCTTCAATGGGAATGAGACCCTCCAAAAGAGTCCTCTGTACATCTTTGCAGAATCATATGGAGGCAAATTTGCTTCTGCCCTTGGAGTAACAGCTCTAGAAGCTATTGAAGCTGGAAAACTGAAGGCCCAACTTGGGGGTAGAAATTTATTTTTTCCCAACTACTTTGTGGAGCTTGTTTGAAGTAGTCACGCTCTGTCACGACTTTTGACACTCTACAAGTAGAAAACCGCTATTTCTGATGCTTTTTCATAATGTCCAAATACAGGAGTTGCTTTGGGGGATAGCTGGATCTCTCCTGAGGACTTTGTGGTATGTGATTTCAGCCATCGAGAAATTTGTTTGTTTTGCATCATGAAGATAGTCATTTCTGCTTGGTGACTCACTGTGGTATCTGCACTAAATTGAAGTTCTCATGGGGACCTGTTCTTAAAGTCATGTCAAGAATTGACGAGAACGGCTTGAATCAATCAAACAGGTTTAAGTCATATATCTCCTTCTAAGTCCTTACTCAGAAAAAAGCTAGACAGACAAGCATAACATGAAGTGAAATATTGTGGTATCCAGTTTAGCCCTGAAGATCCAGCGGCAACTTGCAGAAGGTAAATCAGAAGATGCCACTGGAACATGGTCCGACCTGGGGCAGGTCATCGCACAATACAGTAATGATGTGGTATATATCTCTATCATTTGCTCACTGTCATAACGCAAGAAAATGGTTTGCACTTTCAGTGTTGAGGGAGTTTCTGAGAGTTGCACGACCTGCAGGACTTTTACAACTTCATGTTAGATGATGAGAGCAATTCAGTGGCGGTGAAAGAGAGTAGAATTAGGTCAAATAGATACATGGAGAGAACCTCAACTGGTGCAGGTGCAGCCAACAGTGGCTTAGGAAGCTTGATGAATGGGCCAATAAGAAAAAAGCTAAAGATCATCCCGGATAATGTGACGTAAGTTCCAGAAGACCAGAAATGTTCCAACAGATTTAACTGTACTTGCAGCTAGACCCAATGCTGTATTTCTATCCTAGTTGATCCAGATTCTACATTAAAAATATGTTGATTTTTCCCCTTGTGATGGGTCAATCAAACTTCATCGTTCTGTAGATGGCAAGGACAGGGTGGCTTGGTTTTCCCAGCCTTGGATGGAGACTTCATGAAACCAAGAATCGAAGAGGTAAACACTAATTTAGTGCGACAGTGAAAGCCACCTTCTAGACGTAAACAAGAAGATAACTCAATTTTAGTTTCTAATTGTCTGCCACCGCAAGATTATGAAGTCTCGTGAAATTATCTCAGGTGGACAAGCTTTTAGCCGAAGGCGTAAACGTCACCATTTACAATGGACAGGTCAGGATTTCTCCATGAACTTCCCGCTGCACTTCATGCAGTCTCCTCTCCGACTGATTGTGCCTCCACATAATCTCATTTGGACAACTTCCTAATGCTGCAGCTGGATCTTATTTGTGCAACAAAAGGAGTAGAAGCATGGCTCAACAAGCTCAAGTAATGGCACCCTTTTAACACAACATACCCATAGACATTGACTTTCAATTTCAAAAAGGGCCCCTCAAATTTGCCTTGTAATATGCAGGTGGGACGGTCTGAGCAATTTCCTGAGTGAGGACCGTGTTCCTCTATACTGTGGAAAAGGTTCTACGGGGACAAAAGGATTCGTGAGATCCTACAGGAACCTCTTTTTTTACTGGATTCTTGGTGCTGGACACATGGTGAGTCATCTACAATCAAATCCCTCTAGTGGAATTGTTATCGGATCGTGAAAATTACTTCAAGCTATGAATCATTATATCAAACTACGAAAGGATTATTCAAGATGCATTCGATTCCAGATAATATTTCTAAATTCCTGTTCTCACTAAGAAATTTCTAAAGATGATATTCTCTCTTTCAATTGTTCACATCTCTGAAAACCAGTAGGATTCAGGGTATTCAAGTTATGGAACTCTAATGTACCCTTTCTCGTATTTCTCTTAATAAGATTCTTTTTTTTTTGGTCGAACTCTTAATACAGTTCAAAACAGTGAAAATAACACTTCACCATAATAATGGCTTTCATCTTGTTGAGATTTTGTAAAACAAGGAAACTATAACATCTTTCTAAATGATTTCTTACTGCTCTATGAAAACAGAAAACAATCGAAATCATTTCACCAAATAAGGCCGTTCCCATTTTTGATGACGTTGTGATCGGGAAACGAAATGCTGCTAAATCGAGCAAGAATGAAATGTACATTGAGCTCCACACAAAATACATACTTTGGCATAGTAATTGGATGTTCTCCACAAGCCAGCACACTTTCCTTTTTCTCTCATAGTCCAAATACTCCATTCCCCAACCTAAACAGTTTGACACTTAGAACTCAGAATAGGGAAATTTGAAAACACAACATGCTGAACCTGCAAGAAGATATCTGTAGTTTTTCAGCTTGGTTGTTGCCATTCTTCTGCAGGTACCCATCGACCAGCCGTGCATTTCCTTACAAATGGCGGGCAGCATCACTCAGTCGCCAAGCAAATCTTAGTTTGGAAATCAAGGAAGCTCAAAGGAGTCTTTCATCAATAGTAGACTTTTCATATCAAGATCAGCACAGGCCAATGGCGAAATAATAACAAACTCCAAAGAATAGTCTATTCATGTTTCTTGCATACAAAGAAAGTGATTTACAAAAAATATAGATGATTCCAGAACACTCAACTGTATTACGACCCTAAATGAGACTCTGAGAATTGACAACTGCAACAAAACAGCTTCTTCACCAACATCACAGAGTTTAAGCGTGAGACCGTCCTCAGGCTTTAGTACGAACTATGCCATAATTCTAAACAATATATTCCCATGAAAGTAAAAATTAGAAGCTGAAATGGTCCCATTGCTCGTACCGTTTAATGAAGTGAAGAAGTGTCAATTAATTGATTAGAAATCATTGTGTATAGAATCTGTGAATTTTTTTTCCCACAACTTGTTTTACATACTTGCGGCATACGATTGTTTAATTTAAGAAAGTTTATTCTCACTCGAAGTAATTGCCTTGGAAATGTTTCCCAAAGCACCTCTCACCAATCTTTTGATTAGGGGTGAGCAGTTCCTGAGTGGTTAGATTATATTCTTGAGCATATTTAGCAGTTAATGCGTAAGCTTTAAAATCTTTGGCACAAAATATCTTAAGTAATTAACAATTCCAAGGAACTGGTGTACTTGCTTGCGGTAAAGATTTTCATGAGAAAATTTCAGCAATTCTTTGGCAATATGCTTCCCTAGATAGTAAAAACCATCCTTAAAATGCATTCCGAGGAACTCGAATTTCTTTTTGAGCTATTACTATCTTCTTTTGGGAAAGCATTATTCGTTACTGCTTGAGAAGATTAACAAACTTCCATTAGTAATGCTGATTGGGAATACATAATCATGTTTTTTGGTGATCTTCGAGATGGATTCCAAGCTGCAAAAATTCTACTTTGAGATTGACCTTGGAATAGATCTTTGCATTCGTTAGGCAAAAAAATAAGGCTTTTTTTATTTGGTAGAGGAAACTTATCATTTTGCACATAAACTCGGTGACTGCTTTAAAATTGGTTCCACTTGGGCTGGCTGTAAAAATACATCCTTTTGATGTTGACGAACTCCTTGAACTGATCTTTAAAGTGTAAACTATTCGGAAGTATATGGAGAGCAGGAAGTTGGTTGGGAATAACTCATCCAACTATGAAATAATAATAATGGAGCATTTGGGGAAAAAATACATTTTTATGAGTTTGCTCCTTACTTTTGTAGAGACTCTTGTTCCAAATGCAACCTGGAAATGTCTCATATGTGGTTCTCAAAATTCATCGGGAAGAATTTTAGGATTAAGGATGGATGCACTGGCTCTAGTATCAATAAGTGTGATACATGAATAGGCATATCCTACTTAGTAGGTATGATGTATGTGGGTAGATTTGGATTATGAGAGGAGATGATTTTGAAACTTTCAAAGGTTTCAAGGGTTTCAGAATTTGGATTGCTAGGGCTGTTTCAATTGGTGGGTCTGTTGGTTTTGGAGGAAGTTTTGTACTTAGAAAATATATACTATCAATGTCACTGGATGTTTCGTCGCTATCAAAAGTTTCAGTAGCACGGATGGGATTCTCTAATTGTTCATCTTCAAGAGAAAAAACGGATTCGATATCTTCATTATCAAGAAAAATACCTATTTTTTTCAAGCTTCTTGGTCATCTTAATATGCTTATTTTTCTTATCTGCCTTGCAGCCTTGGGACACCTTTCGTCCGCAAATAAAGCATATGTTTTCCTTTTTCTTTCTGTTTGGAAACTTCGATTTGCAGACAGAAGTGTATCCCTTTCTTTTGAAAGATTTGGATTTAATCTTCCTGAAATGCTTCTACTTCTTTGTAGAGCACTCACAGTTATTAATTCCTTTTGGACATTTAATTTGCAACTCAGGCTTTTCTCTTCCAGCCTTTATTTGAAAATTTCCCTTTAAGATATCAAGATTACAGTACAGCGGTTTTTTTATTGTTCTTCTAATCAATATTTTGGTGCTCGGTACTCTTAAGGTATCTTAACGACATACGTATAACGTACAATAAGCCTACTTATGTTTCTCGCAATTTATAGTATCCTTTTCTTTTCTGGCTAGAATCGACCCGCAGACAAAGAAGAAGTACAAGGAGAGGCAACAATTCTCTATCTAAACGGCATCTGCTGTAATTGTCTAAAGAGTAAATTTGTCGAAAAGGAGGCGTGAAATCTCTTTGCATTAGAGTTGCCACAAACATTAGTCTCCCAGGGAAGGGGAAAGCGTCCTGGTAATATAGAGACCACCTCCTTGATTCAGATAGCCTCCAGTCAGTCCAGGATAACACTTCCTACGGCCGGGCGGGCATGGAAGCAGGGGGTTGAACAGCTGCTAAGGGGTTCACTTGGTAAGAAAATGCAAGCTGCCAAAAATCTACCAAAGCATTCTTCAATGCCAAAGCCTGTCTCTTGACATACCTGAAATGTGAGGGAATCTGACAAAGCATTAGAATCACGAATAGTTTGTCTCAAAAAAACACTTCCCTAACAAGCGGTTCAATATAATCATTGGAGGCCTCTCTCTACCAAAATCAGAATATGTGTCTTATCCCGCCAAACTTCTTTACAAACTTAAGTGGTTTAGAACATGCAACTGATTCCACCGAAAGAATGCAAATAACATTCGTGGCTCACATAAACCCAGTTACAACAGTTTTAGTCAGCAGCTAGCTGTTGGTAAACAAGGTGGAAAAAAATTGAAGATCATTTGCAACTGCAGTATTAAGACTAATCAATTAACTATTACATCATCAATCAATAACAGCTGTTTTAAAAAAAAAAAATTCCTCCATGTAGTTCTGCTTCTTGTACAAATGGCAGGGTGAAGTTCATTTTTAGAGACCACGGTCAGTCGATATGTCTAAGTTAGAAATGAAAGATGACTAGTCGAGCAGACAAAGGGCATCCAACGCCACAAGGCTCCCCACACAGGGGGGTATGGGGTGGGGTTGATGTATGCAGCCTTACCACTGATTTTCCAAAGAAGCTGTTTTGGTGACTTAAATTGTACTCCTTGCACTTCAGCTCTCGCAATTTTGGAGTAAAACAGTTGATTCTTGAGAAACCTAATGCCAGTTCTTTTCATAGTTCTAGATCTTATGAGTTTATGGAGCAGCATACACTCCATAGTACACATACAGAACCCTAAAGCCAACCTGACTATGGTTTACTTTTGATTGACACGTTGGAAGTGAATTGATTTACAAGCATGTTTGCATAACCTCAGTAGGACACCTGTAAAACTTGAGAATAAATTCAAAAATGTTAAGGGTGGTGCCACTGCTGATGATACCTAAATTCCAAAACATGACACATAATTCTTTAAGGAGATATATCCCTGCCTAAGGTCCATCTTAGAGGAGACCACCAATACCACGACTACATGCAAAGATCCATAATAATCGATATTGATGCAGGACAGAGGTATATATGGCCATTAACTTCACAAGAAGGTGGTACTTGCTAGTTATGCATAAATACGTTCTGTGATGGCTCAGCAAATCATCAAGTTTAAACAGGAAGTGGTACCACGAATATGCATTAGAGCCAAGACAAGTTACCTATTCAAGGCAGATCGCTTTCTTCGTACAATGAAATATGCGAGCAGCATCAGGCATCCCAGCAAGATCTTCCCATTAGATAGGACTAACCGAAAATTGCCAAATCTCACATTGATTGACCGAAATAACCAGAAACGAGGCTTGCCTTGTGCATACAACTTCAGAATTGCTAATTTCCGATCATCTTCTCTGTTTGGCATGCTTTTCTGTTCTATGGATCTAATATATTCTTCTGATGCATTCGCTTCTCCTATTAAAGGAACTTCATGCTCATTTAGCATACATGACAGGGGACCTTGTGATAAGCTAGTGGCCTTGATAGCATATAGCGAATGCAACCTTCTGAGCAAGTCCTACAAATTGCAAGTTGAAATGACAAATTGTTAACATATTCTGCATCAAGGACAGTACCATATGGTTATTAAACCAAAATTGATTTCAATCACGTTTGTACAAAAGTGAAGCATCATTCTTTGATTGAAAGCCATCACAGAAATGATTTTAGTAGCCAAACAATGCAATACTTTACACATTGAACTGAGAAATGAGCCAAGTCGGCTGATACTCTATAGTTTTATGGCAAAGATGCTAAACAGTTTGTAAGCATCAGTGATATTAGAATCACCTTACAATCAATTATTCAGATACTATAACATCAAACGGGAAGGAGATGATTAATGAAATCTATATCACTGCTAAAATGAAAATTAACAGTAAAATTAGGAGCCTACTTTCTGGATCAGCCTAACCAGAGAATGCATCTTAAAAACCCCAGTACACATGATGAATTCCTTGCATGTGTATTGAGGATAAGATGCCCATGCCCTAAGCTCAACCCCACAGAGACTAGCTACCACCTTTCACATCAGAAACCGGCCTACAACCTAGAACCTGGAACATCTTAAGTAAAAAAAGTTTGAAGCATACGCTGCAGAGTTTCCTTTTCTTCTTTTTATTTGAATCAATAACTGGCATGCAGTATCCAAATATACCTAAACATTTGCTCCAACATCACACGTATAGACACCATTTTATCAGTACAAAATCCTATATATCAATAAATGGATAATAAGAAACCCACAGAAGGTCCACCGGGCAGTAAGTACCTAGATCAGGTCCTTTCAGGACCTAGGTTTGCCCAAGCATGAACTGTGTCCAAGTAGTTGAGCAGACCCACAGGGTCAGGTCCAAAATTAAGTCTACCATATGCTTTTGCATCGTCAATATATATGATATTTGCGAACAACTTAAGACGTGACAATGGTGCTAAATTTTTAAGATTGTGCACGACTGTTTGTGTGTGTGTATTGTGTTGTGTGTGGGTGCGGTTGCGGGTGTGTGTGTGTGTGTGTGCGTGCGCAAAGAAGAGAGAGAGAGAGGGTGGTATGGGATCCATATCAGACAAGACGAGCCCAGTTAAATGTCATTATTCCATGATACTTGATATATCTTAATGCCCTAAGACGGATTGAGATTAAAGCCAGAAGGCTACCAATCTTAGTCAAGGCAAAACTGATAAAGGAGAAAACTAGACCCTCTCAAAGAATATTGTTCCCCTGATGCACTGTATTCTAAGTCCCTTTTGGCACATTACAGGAAAAAAGTGGACCTTATTCCACTTTAACATCCATATTAATGTCAAGCACATTACTGTACCATCATCATAACAACAAGAACTAATGAAAAATGGCCCAAACTGAACCTGCAATGTGGTAGTCATGACCATGTAAGGAGCTGGGTGAGAATAGTAAGCGAGGAGAAAAAACCTGAAATATTTCTATTAACATGCACCTTCTCCATTAATTTGGACAATATCTAAAACTGTATCTCAAAACAATCTACAAAGCAATCAATTCCACCTATTTCACTATTCCTCACTAGCGATTTCAGCAATCAAATAAGTTAAGAAAACATGGGAAGCAAATTGCATACTCCAGGCTCACTGACCATCAAATTGCAAGCATGTTGAACAATTATCAATGATAACATAATTCAATAAATGAATGGTCCTCAAAGAATATGATCGCAAAATCTCTCTTACCTGCCTCTTATCCTTGGGCAATGCAGCTTTCTCAACCCAACTTATGGCCAGTTCAAATTCACCCAAAATTCTAGCCAGTAAAGTCAGAGCATAAATGTCAACAACTTCCAAATACTTATCAACTCCCAAAACAAAATGTCCGTCACAAATTTCCATGCAATTAACATTTGCCTCTGCATTGACAGGAATGTAATATTTCTCATCCACATAGCTCCAGTTGCTAAGGAACTCCTCTAGAAGTTCTCGAACCCCTGGAAAACCTTCTGAAATCTGCAAACAGGCTCTGATAGAAAACTGTACCAGTGAGCGAAGTTCATGTTGTATGTAAAGAGGTCATCTAACTTGCATTCAACACGATAACCAAAGATGCTCTTCTTAGAGACTAAAGGATGTATAGTGATAACACACCAACAACTGTTTAAAAGTGGACTGTACAGACCAAGCATAACATAGGTCTTATTCTGCAATAGAGTTAAGGCATGTATAGTGCATGAGATGACATTGAATACCTATAAGACTATATCATCAAGTTGCATTCTGGGTGTGGCGGAAGTGGGTAGGGCGGTTACCACATCTGGAAAAAGCATTATTTGTAGCATACACAAAATCAATACATGATATGTACAACTTCAATCAACATATTCCAGTTCAGGACTTGTCAAGTTTGTCCTATTTTACTTCTATCAAACTCGACACAGATCATGTCAACAAAAGACACAAGACTCTCTCCCTCTGTCTCACTCCCTCCCTGCCCCCCCCCCCCCCCCCTCTCTCTCTCTCTCTCTCTCTCTCTCTCTCTCTCTCTCTCTCTCTCTCTCTCTCTCTCTCTGGTGCCTAAAGCACTTTGACTTTATTTAAACCCAAAATACCTGAAACTTTAACAACATACTGATGTTGATACATGAATTCACAGAGCTTTTTCATGAATTTGGAAATTTGAACAAAATTCTAAATTTTGGCAAAATGCAATGAAAAAAAATTTTGCTTCTATAAAACAAATACAAACACAACATAACTAACGTTGTGATATAATTCATTGTTTTGGAAACTTAAGTACATTATTCAATCGGTTTTGGTCAATCTAAGTGAGCTATACTCCTAACCATTACTTATATCGATGGCACCAAAGCACCCAATTATTAAACCATGTCAAGTCGTCGGCGGTCAAGAGTATATACAAACTTCAAGGTACTTACTTAAAGCAATGTCAATATACTGTAATGCTTTTCTATAACTCTTTTGGACTGGGTATTCAACTTAAATCAATTTTGTACAAATGATGAGCAATTTACAAAAAACAAATCCTCAGCTTTATCCTTATTAGCCTTTTGCATCCTCTAGTTTCAAATTCACACGTTCTAATTCCTGTAACGCTAACAATTTCCTCATAACGTTAAAGACCAAGGCATAGACTGCAGGTTTTCTTAAAAGCTCACAGTGCAAAGTGGATAATTTTGAAACAAAAGGACGCAAAGTTTCTGTAAGGTAAAGTTCAGGGTGGGTTATGTAAAATCCTTTTTTTAGCCCGGAGATATGCCCTTAAAGGTTAGGAGATGTTTTTGGAAGACATAATAATCAAACAAACTTAAAGACCCAAATCACATGTAACTCTTGGTTTAAGCCTTAAGGAACGAATGCAATAAACCCATCAACGTCACAGACAATCTACCTAAATCCTCTTAAGATCTTTGGGCTTCATTTATAACAATTGCTAAATGGAGCAGGCCAAATATGGATCTAACATAGTCATGTAAAACATTGAATCAAAACCACTGCATAATAGGCAAATAGCCTAATGGCTTGTCTGGGGTCATCACCAAAGACAAAGAGCTTAACATACGATAAGATGAGCATAAATCAGTGTCATATCATGTATGTGTTCCTTCAACCACAATGGTAGAAAATTAAAGGTTGAGAAATGTAGCTACACTACCTTCAATGAGGACTTCAATTGGCCAATGTCAACTTAACAAATGCAAACACTCAAAATATTTAACCAATGATCTATTCTTTCTTTTGCACTTTTGCTCTCAACATAACCATGAAAACCATTCCACGAAAAGGCATTCGACATGTAGAATTTAAAACGCGATAATGCAAGAAGACACTAAATTACCCAATTTGGAGAACTTCAATGGGGATGGCAGCAACAGAACCGAACAATTCCGTTAGCTTATGCAGAATTTCTGCAGTCCTGCAAGAAATTACTACCAGTTACAGTACAATTTTAACTTTCCCCCTAAAACTAAATCGAGCGTGAGACTTTGCATAATTAAGTCATCTTATCTATTGTGCACTCAATAAATTGTCCACCATGAAGCTTCCTTAAACATCTTTTTTGCTAGTTGAAGTGCTCTGTAGGTCCAGAGCACCTTCGTCCAAAATCAAATTCAGAACTCGTTCCTAACCCCCTCACCTCCCCATTTCCCCCTTCCACCAGGCCATGTGCCTTGATGGTTCTTTCAAGGAGTTATAATCTAAAATAGGGGGACAAAAAATCTCAACAGAAGGATCTTGTTGATATTGTAAGGATTGTGTTAACGAGTGGCAACTGATTAAGGAAACTTTATACTTTCCAATGCACTACATGTCCTCATGTTTTGCACGATCAGTGCTTTGTAATTGAAATATTTCAAATTAAGTATAGTTAAAGACCCACATTGTTCTTAAGATCTAGTGATGTATCGACATGCTTCACGGTTAAATACCCGAAACATCTTCTCATGAGCAGGTTGATGCACGGGTTTTTAAACTAAAGACTGAAAAAAAGAAGCAAACATCCTTCCAAAGATTATAAGAAAGTTTTGTCAACGGCTAGAGATACGGAATCCCCGTGACGTGTGAACTACACACAGGGAAGGCTGCAAAATGCATGTATTAATCAAACTAAGAGAACATGTAAAGCACAAGTACGCACTCATCAGATGGGAACTCATAGCTAATTAACGAAATCAAGAAGGAAAAGAATAAAAACAAAAATAAAAACGGGACCTCCCCATTTCTTTCAAAGACTGCACGAACACCATCCCAGCTGATTCCATCGTGTCATGCAGCAGCGAAAGACCATCTCCTGCTTCTCCAAGGAGATCGCTCTTGCTCCGACAGAGACGCTCCAGAACAGAGGAGGCCAACGAAGCCGCCTCCTCGTACATAGAGCACACCAGGTAACTGCGAAATTCCAGAAAAGAGAGAAGAAAGAAACATGAGCAAAACAAAAATCACAAAAAAGAAAAGAAAGAAAGAAAGAAAGAAGGACAAGATGAGAAGAAACCAGTCGAACCCTTTACCTCTCGCAGATGTCGATGTCTCCCCAGAGAGAAGGTTCCGACGACGTCCCCGTCGTCCCCACCGCCGCCATGTCCCAATGTTGTCTTCTCGAGGCAACCAATGATGCCTGGCCGGAAAAGCGGCTAAGTCGAGGTTACAGAGAAATCGGGCGAGGGAGGGAGGGAGGAGGGAGGGAGCGGGGAGGTACGGAGAGACACGGAACCTGGCGGTGAGATCCCTCTCGGTGGTTGGTTGGTGCCGCTGCGAGGTGTGGCCGATCAAAGCGTGGGGCTCGGGTCGAGACGTGTAATCCGGGGCCCTCTCTCAACAGTGAACCGCGGGACGGATGAGATGGGAAGGAGAATTGAGTCAATCTTTTGCTCATTTCGAGGGGAATTTATTCAGCGCTGGTTAAGGAACCCCCACGACGCCTACATCTTTTTTTTTTTTTTTTTTTTTGAGGAAAATTTCAAATGAAAGTATAAAGCGCCTTCATTTTCTTAAATAAAAATTTAAAGTAGATATCATTTTAAATGAGAATTTAAAATGCTCTCATTTTCTCGGATAAGAAACTGAAGTGATTTTAACAGTTTCAAATAAAGGTCTCATCCTCTGGCTCGCCGGCCAGCCAAATTTTCTCGCCGTTCAAGGACATTTCCGTCTAAAAATAATTGGACATTTTTTTTGGTAAAAAAAAAAAAAATAATTTTGACATTAATTTTAGCTAAATTTAAAAAAAAATTATAAAAAAAAAAGAAAAACAAGGGGAGGGCTGGCCTCGTCTCTCTGGTCGGCGAGGGCTCTATAGATGATGTTGAACAATGTTGAAATCAACTTTGAAAGGAGCATTTTAGGACCTATTGGAAATGAAATGACAAGAAACAAATTTAGTTCTTGATACGCACTTGGGTGCACTTCAAAACTGACTAGCTCTAATACCAAGTAAGAATTGACTAGCTCTAAAAGCTTAAGATGTTATAAATACATGATTTTAAACATTTAATTATCCTAACACAAAAGTATGTAATATCAATAGTTTTGTTTAGGTATCAAACCGTGTGGTCGTTGATTCAATCCTAATTTTTACGAGGGCACAAAGGGAAAGCGGGAAAAAGAAAAGGAAATAGGGTGTGGTTGAGCGCACACGTGCACAACAAGGGACACCAATGAAGGAGCGCCTCCTAGCCACAGCTAATATCTGCTTCTCATCCGATGGCTGCTGCTTAGGACGCAGCGAAACTTAGCCAACAGAAAGGAAGAGAGATTCAGAATTGAGTACTGATACAGTCTACTAAAAAAAAAAATAAGGGATAAGTATATTGAATATATTAAAATTTATCACAAAATTATAATTAAGTCCTAAAACTTTAAAAAAGTGCAATTCAATCCTAAAACTTGTCATGAAAATGTAATCGAATCCTAAAACTTATTAAATTGGTCCAATCAAGTCATTTTATTAATTGCATTTTTTGAGATTTTTAAGATTCAATTTTACTTTCGTAACAAGTTTTAGAACTTAATTGCGCTTTTTAAAAGTTTTAAAATTCAATTACACTCCCGTAACAAATTTTAGAACTTTCAACTCTCTTGTCCCAAAAAACAAAAACCTTAAAACAAATTCCTCCCCTTGTTCGGCTGTGAGATTTAATGGAGCTCTAGAAGACGCCAAATCGAAGCGCGCCTGCTTTCTTTGTTTTGCTCTCGTTGGTGCTTGATTGGAAGACTTCCTCCATCCCAGATTTTACGTAACGTTTGCTTTGCTCGCACTTGCTTTCCCTTTGTCCCAATCGATCCGATCACAATCCTACGTGAGAGAGAGAGAGAGAGAGAGAGAGAGAGTTAACAGAATTGACGACTGATGTTGTCTAATCAAAAAACATACATCCTAAACCAATTTCTTCCCCTTGTTCGGGGTCCAGATTCGATGGAGTTCTTGAAGTCGACACATCAAGAAGTCCTCGCTCGTTTGTCCGTTTTTGTTCTCGTTGGTAGTTAATTGGAAGACTCCCCATTCCAGATTCTAAACAATGTTGCTTCGCTCGCGCTTGTTTCCGGTTGTCCCCTGCGATGCAATCGCAACCCGATGAGGACAAAAAGCTTGCTTTGGACGGTCTCTTGAAGTCTTTATCTGTCTTCGTTTTCTCATGTTGAATTCAACTATTCGGAGACAAACCCAGGCGAGATTCCTTACGGCAAAATAATGGTCGTCCGCGTCCCCCCCATATAACAAGCCCTCCAGCTTATTCATTCTGCAACGAATGACAAAGATGGCGGTGATGGAGAAACATTTCCTTTTCCTCTCTCTCCTCCTTTTGTTCTCGTTTGGGCATCCACGTTTTGCCTCGGCCGAAGGAACAAGTGACGGGTCCGAGCAGTGGGGATATGTGGAAGTTCGACCGGGTACGTAGTTTCGGTGTCCAAATTCTTCAGTTTAGTGGAAAAAACAACATATGGCCGTGATCAAATAAATGATTGCTGTATATATGTATGTTCATTTGAGCCATTCTACATTCAAGGAATAAACTAATGTTTAATTTATTTGTTGGGCTGTAGGCGCTCACCTCTTCTGGTGGCTGTACAGAAGTCCATATAGAGTTGAAGAACCTTCCAAACCCTGGCCAGTACTGCTGTGGCACCAAGGAGGCCCCGTGAGAATTTTACCTTTGAAATTACACCCAATAGAATGAAAATCAGTGTGTTTTCATTACCTCTCTCCTTCATTTTCCTAGGGAGCCTCCGGTGTTGGATTTTGAAATTTCAAAGAAATCGGACCATTGGATGAGAATTTGCAGCCCCGGAATTTCACGTGGCTTTGAAAAGCAGATCTCTTATTTGTGGTACGTAGCAGTTTCTCTTCAATTTCATAGAGTCATTCTTAAGAATGCCCTTCTAGGTATTGGCATTTAGGAGGCACCGCTGCTTAGTTTTTTTGTAACTCGTAATCCTCTGTGTACACAGGACAGCCCAGTGGCAACAGGTTTCAGTTATGTGGAGGATGAGAGCTTAGTAGTGAGAACAGACAATGAAGCAGCAGCTGATCTGACCACTTTGCTGATAGAGCTGTTCAATGGGAACGAGACCCTCCAAAAGAGTCCTCTGTACATCTTTGCAGAATCATATGGAGGCAAATTTGCTTCTGCCCTTGGAGTAACAGCTCTAGAAGCTATTGAAGCTGGAAAACTGAAGGCCCAACTTGGGGGTAGAAATTCTTTTTTCCCAACTACTTTGTGGCACTTGTTTGAAGTAGTCGCACTTTGTCCCGACTTTCAATATTCGATGCTCAGAGACCCGCTATTTCTGATGTTTTATCGTAATGTCCGAATATAGGAGTTGCTTTGGGGGATAGCTGGATTTCTCCTGAGGACTTTGTGGTATGTGATTTCAGCCACCAAGAAATTTGTTTGTTTTGCATAATGAAGATAGCAATTTCTGCTTGTTGACTCTTGGTGACTTACTGCTGTATCTGCATTACATCGAAGTTCTCATATGGACCTGTTCTTAAAGTCATGTCGCGAATCGACGAGAACGGCTTGAATCAATCCAACAGGTCTAAGTCGCATTTCTCCTTCCAAGTCCTTACACAGAAACAAAGCTAGACAGACGAGCATAACGTCAAGTTAACTATCGTGCTATCCAGTTTAGCCCTGAAGATCCAGCAGCAACTTGCAGAAGGCAAATCGGAAGATGCCACGGCAACATTTCGAGACCTGGAGCAAGTAATCCTACAATACAGTAATAACGCGGTATCTTTCTCTGTCACTTGTTCTTGTCACAACACAAGAAGATGGTGTGCACTTTCAGTGTTGAGGGAGTTTCTGAGAGCCGCATGACCTGCAGGACTTTAACAACTTCATGTTAAAATTTGAGAGTAACTCCGCGTGGTGAAAGGGAGTATAAGTTGCTCAACTAGATACACAGAGAGAACCTCAACTGGTGCAGGGGCAGCCAATAGTGACTTCAGAAGCTTGACGAACGGGCCGATCAGAAAGAAGCTAAAGATCATCCCAGATAATGTGACGTAAGTTCCAGAAGACCAGAAATGTTTGACAGATTTAACTCTACTTGCAGTTTGACCCAATCCTTTATATTGATCTTTTCCCGGGTCAATCAAAATTCATCTGTGTCGTAGATGGCAAGGACAGTTTCGCCTGGTTTTTCCAGCCATGTGTGGAGATTTCATGAAACCAAGAATTGAAGAGGTAACAGCTAATCCCAGTGTAAACGAGAAGAGAAAAGAACCCGATTTTAGTTTTTCGTCGTCTGCCACCACAGAGATTATGAAGTCTCATAAAATTTTTCTCAGGTGGACAAGCTTTTAGCCATAGGCGTAAACGTCACCATTTACAATGGACAGGTCAGGGTTTTTCCATGAACTTTTCCGTGCTCTTCTCGCAGTCCCATCGCCGACTGAGTTTGCCTCCACACAATCTCATTCGACTTCCTAATGCTGCAGCTAGATCTCATACGTGCAACAAAAGGAGCAGAAGCACGGGTCAACAAGCTCAAGTAATGGCTCTTTTTCCAACAGAACACACCCATAGACATTGACTCCCATTCTTAATTTCGAAAATGGTCCCTCATGCTTGCCTTGTCATATGCAGGTGGGACAGTCTGAGCAATTTCCTGAGTGAGGACCGGGTCCCTCTATACTGTAGAAAAGGTTTTACGGGGACGAAAGGATTCGTGAGATCCTACAGGAACATCTTCTTTTACTGGATTCTCGGTGCTGGGCACATGGTGAGTCATTATTCACAATCACATCCCTCCAATGGAATTGTTTTCGGGTTGTGAAGATTACTTCAAGCTACGAATCATTCTTTCAAAAGTACAAAAAGGATCACTCAAGATGCATTGGATTCCAGAGGATATTTCTAATCTGTTTTCACTAAGTAAATTTCTGATGATGATATTCTCCCTCTCGATCTTTCACATCTATGCAAACCAGCATGATTCAGGGTTTCCAATTTATGGAACTCTAATGTACCCTTTCCATATATCTTTTACTAACTGTAGCTCAGACCACTATTCCATAAAAAAAAATATTTCACAAATTTCTTGTTCTAGTATTCCTTTTTTCTTG
This sequence comes from Syzygium grande, assembly GCA_024733475.1. Taxonomy (NCBI): domain Eukaryota; kingdom Viridiplantae; phylum Streptophyta; class Magnoliopsida; order Myrtales; family Myrtaceae; genus Syzygium; species Syzygium grande. The sequence continues at coordinate 31,813,379 of JAMXDD010000010.1, forward strand.
TCGTAATTCTTAATACAGTTTGAAAATAGTGTAACATTAAAATTGCTTTTAGCTTGTTGAAAAGTTGTTAAATAAGGAAACTCTAATATCTTTTTTAACTGATTTCTTACTTCTCTATGAAAACAGAAAACAATCGAAATCATTTCGCCAAAAAATAGTCCGTTCCCATTTTCGACGACATCGTGATCGTCAAACGAAATGCTGCCTTCGACCCAAAAAAAAAAAAACGAAATGCTGCCAACTCGAGCAAGAAGATACATAGTTATACCTGATAATGAGATGTACATTGAGCTCCACAAAATAAGAAAAACACACATTGGCATTGTAACAGGATGTTCCCCAGCAGCCTGGACAGTCGACACTATTTTTTTCCTATTTCTGTCACATTCCAAAAATTCCATTCCCCCACCTAAGCATTTCGATATATAGGAACTCAGAACAGGGAAATTTGAAAACACAAGATGCTGAACCTGCAAGAAGATATCTGTAGTTTTTCAGCTTGGTTTTTGCCATTCTTCTGCAGGTACCCAGCGACCAGCCGTGCATTTCCTTACAAATGGTGGGCAGCATGACCCAGTCACCAAGCAAATCTTAGTTTGAAAATCAAGCAAACTCAAAGGAGTCTATCGTCAATAGTAGACTTTTCCATCTCAAGAACAACACATGGCAATGGCGAAAAGATAACAAACTCCAGAGAATAGTCTATTCATGTTTCTTGAATACAAAGAAAGAACTTCACAAAAAGAAAGATGATTCCACACAACGGTATTACGACCCTGAATGCGACTATGAGGGTGGACAACCGCAACAAAATGCGTCTTCACCAACATCACAAAGGTTAAGCGCAAGACTATCCTCAGGCTTCACGACAAACTATGCCGAAATTGCAAAACAATATATATTCTCATGTAACGGAAAACTAGAAGCTGAAATGGTCCTTTAGCTTGCACTGTTCAATGAAGTGAAGAAGTGTCAATTAATTGATTGGATATCAATTGTGTATGTAATCTGTCAATGTTCTTTTCCCACAGCTTGTGCTACATACTTGCAACGTATGACCTTTGGATTGAGAAAAGTTCATTCTCACTGAAAGTCACTGTCTCGGAAACTTTTTCCAAAGCACCTCTCACCAATCATTCCACTCATTGATTTCCTCCATTCTATCAGTAGAGAACATAGAAGTAAAAGATGGCACCAGCTTTTGAAGCTTTTAATGACAAGCTTAACCAAGGACAATCACACCTGCCAAATAAAAACACAAGTACTGCGAAAAAACGTATCAGGGAATCAAGAAACAATTCAAAATTAACCAATGAGCACATTCCACCAAACCATTTTACAACTATAACAGTTCATAAATATACCATCACCTCCAAAGTACAACTCCTATATTGTTCTAATACTACAACTGTATGAGAGGTCATTCATCGTTCAAATGATCTAATTCTTTCTCCCACTTCATCCCAAACATCTGGCGTCCAAAGGGCACAATGAGATTATACCGAAAGACCTACACAACCGCAACAAATTTATCTTGTTAACAAAATCAGCACCAACCAACTTTCTCCGCTCCATAAAAGTAGTAGTATACTAGAAGCAGAAGAAAGCATCCATCAAATTGAATATACCAACCCAAGGACTAACCTTGTCATTAATACCGCGCATTTGCACTTTCAAAGCCTCCGAACGCTCGTCCCACTCAGATCGACTCCCATTGCTTCTGCTCATCCATGCTTTCTTTAGCACTCTCCGCCACTCGGACATCGCACTCCTTATTTCCTTGTTAAGTTCTACCCACTCTGGAGCACAGCCATTCTTATTAAGAATCCGATACAAGGTGTCTTCTGCTGGATCTGCATGCGGATTTACGCTGAGGTCAAGGGGTTTCCCTTTTCCAGGTAAGTTCTCAAAATGTCCTTCCTCCATCGAATGCCATATTCTTTGCTCCACTATGTTCACAATATCAGTCTCAGATCTGCCAAGCGGGTAACGCAAAACATCATCAACCGACCCCTAATTAAGCTTCGACTTTTTTTCTATACAAGCAACAGAGTGTGCATCAAGATGCTAAACGAAAATCAAGGAACACGTCCTATTCTCTTCTTCAATGCAACCATCAAGACAACATAAGTCCCAATCCGGAAATCGACCTGACTACAATTCTGCACCGAGGATTCCTTACAGTTACCTACTTCGACTACAGCAACAAATAAGCAGTTACAATCAAAATCACGGGAACGAACAATGAAAAATCTCTCTTAAAAGCATCACGTCACGTGGATCGTTCATTATAAGCATATTATAGGAGAACAATTATGTGCTCGATCTTCTGAGTCAATTGCTTTTTACTTTGCGGCATCTGACTAAGCCTAATTGAGTAGGCACATTATGATAAAAACAGAGTGCTTATGCATAGAACGCAATGCCCGGTGACAATCAAACTCAGCCACCGATAACCCATATTTCTACTCCCTTAAAAGAGAAAGATCGTGCAAACGAAAGCCCAAACTCCAGCACGCATGGACATCTCGAGAGAGATATAGAAAAGCAGAAATTGTACGCTAGCTCAATCCGAAGAAGCGGCAAGCAATTATCTCTAAAACCCGCAAATTCACCGTACAAATCATACAACCCAACGAAACAGCTCCAAAATCAACAAAGGAACAGCTTAATAGCAACCCCCTGCACACGCTCACGCAAAGACCCACGTCCCACTCAGATCATCTCGTGCGTACCTGACGGAGTTGCGACGGCCACGGAGTTCGGGAGGAAGCTTGCGGTCATTGACGGCGTCGATCACGGCCGATAGACGGTCCGTAATCTTCTTCTGGGGCTTCGAGGCCGCTCCATCCGGCGACGGAGGTGAAGACGAAGACGACGACGACGACGACGACGAAGCAGCCCGCCTGGGCCCACACGGATCGCGACCCGACCAAGCGAAGATCGGGCATCTACCGACGAGGAAGGAGGATTCCGGCGAGGACGACAGCCTCCTCGCGAGTCGACCCGCCATTTCCGAGCGGGACCACGAGCTCCGCCGACGTCGGAGCCTATAGAAATTGGAACACCGTCGAATCTTTACAGTAGTTTGCGTGGGTGGAGATGAGCGACGCCACGTCACCATGGGTGACGTGTTTGCATTGTTTTTCAATCTTTTCTCTAGACTAATTTAGTTCTTACGCATTTCGATTCTTTTTTAAATTTAAAGCATTTAAGGATTTCATGACATGTAAATATGAACAAATAAATCATATGTATTTTTCATAATTTTTTAAAGTTATTTGACGAAACCAGTAGAAAGTAATTTCTAATTTTGTTGAATTTTGAAACGAACAGGGTTATAAATCTAATCATAACACGTAAATGAATATTACAATAGAATATAACATTGTAAATTCAATTCTATTTACCTATTAGATTCGTGCAATACTTGCTCACATATTTCCATGTCCTTTCTTCATTTGTCACGTTTTTTATCCCCACTTGTCATCGTAGTTAATGTGCAAACAGTGATAACATTCTTAAGAAAAAAAAAAAAAGAAAATTATAGCAAAACATTTGACAGTATAATCAAATTCTAAAAATTTTAAAAGATCCAATCAAAATGTAAACATTTTAAAATCTGAACAATCAGTTCTTAAGTTTGTAGGATATAACGTTGTAAATTCAATTTTATATATGGATTAAATTCGTGCAATACTTTGCTCACATATTTTCATGTCATCTTTTATTTATCAAGTTTATCGTACCCACTTGTCATTGTAGTTAGTGTGCAAACAATGACTGACATTCTTAAGAAGAAAAGGGAAAATTAGAGCAACCATCTGACTGTACGAACAAATTCTAAAAGTTTTATAAGATGCAATCAGATTGTAGACATTTTAAAATATGAACAATCAAGTTTTAAGTGTGTAGGTGGTGTCACCCGATCATCGGAATTACAGCCCCATACTAGACTTTGGCTCAATAGATAATTTGATAAGCCAATGATATAAAATTAAGGAGAAATAGAGTTTTAAGTCAAACATTAAATCTCACTGTCAAATTGTGAATTAAATCATCTTAAATCAATCAAATTACAATTAAGCAATTAAAGCTGCTTGCAATTATACACATGTCATTGTTCAACGTTTGATTTAGTTTTTCAATCATTTTTTTTCTGTGATTGAATGAGAATTGGAATTTAGAAACTGTAGGTTTTCAACAACAAGAAATGAGTATTTCAAATTTGTTGATTGTGATTATCTTGTAGAAATTAAACTCATGGTTTTTATTGCTCATACGAATTGCGGTATATGCGAAAAAGCTTTGATTGATTTTTTTTTTTTGGGTTCAAATTGAGATTGGAAATCAAAATTTAGGTTTTTTTTTTATATTGGATTTTTACTCGACTTTCCATAAAAATTGAGTTTTAGTTTCAATTAGTAGTCAAAAACTCAAATGTTCCGAAAGTCATATCACCTTATATCCCTGCCGCTAGCGGCAAACTTTTGCACAAATTCCAAATTATTTAGAACTTGATTGCGTTTCGTGCAAAACATTTAAGAATTTATTTGCAATTTTATGAGGAAAAAAAGGATTTCATAGGTAATTATTCTGTCAAATAACAATGAGTGTTATTTTGTCAAATGACATAATTTACCCGAGATTCGAGTGTTCTCTGTCTTTGTTGGCTCCTCCATCGCTAGTACAAGGAGAAAATGAACGAGAAAGAAAGAAGAAACGCCACCAGTTTTCAGGAATATCAAGATAGATGAAGCAGTAGCAATTGATCTGATGTTACAAGACATTGGATTGGAACACGAGGAGGAAGAAACATGGGGAACTTCTTCGCCCGATGTTTCTTGGCAACTCCATTCTCATTCAATTTCAGGTTTCTCACACATGGGAGATGTGTAATACAGCGGTCCAACAGTGTACTCAATGTCTTCGCGGTACACGGAGCTGGGGCGGCTGAGTTTGACTCCTCGGCATCCGCCGGCAAAGTCGGTGGCAACGTCGCACGTCGGGTCCGGGGACGACACGAGCCTCACGGAGCACAGTTTCTCGTTGAGTTGCTTTCCGTTGATGTACTTGTTCACGATCATGTAGAATTGGCCGGCTCCATCGGTGTCATCGCTTCCATAGAATATCACTCTCTGCCTTTGGTCCATGCAAGTGAGTGAGACCTTGGCTCCTGCAATTCACATTACTGCCCCCCTCTTACATCGCCGAATTCAAATGTGATTGAATCTAATTGGAGATTTTCTCATGGTGCAAGTGATAGTAAGTGATTCTCTTCTTTTGTGCCTTCAATTACATTGAATACACTTGTTCCACCACCGCAAGAGGGAAAGAAAGAAGCAAATTGATGGAGAACACAGTGTATAGGGGCGTAATCGGCCCGGTCGAGCTGCCCCATTGCTAAGCTCAAGCTCGACTCGAGCATACTTGGGGTTTGAAACTTGAGCGACTATTAACCTGTGCAAGTGCTTGAGCTCGACTCGACTACCACTACCAAATCAAGATGCTCTACTCAACTCGATTCCGGTCAATTTGTAAATAAACTCAAGTCGAGCTCGACCTCGAATATTATAAGTTCATACTAAGTAAAGCTTACGGATTTTCATGTCTATTTTGCCAATTATTGAATTTTTTTTTTTTTTTTAAATAAAAACCCAATTTGTCTTGCAAGCTTGTCGGGTTGAGTATTGTCGAGCTCGAGCTCGAGCCGAAAAAAGGCAGAGCTAGTTATCAAACTCGAAAGTTCGAGCTACACGCGAAATAGCTTAATTCAATGTCGAGATCGAGAGAGAGACACACCTTTAATAGGATGTCCACCCCGAACCCATTCATCGTAGCCCTTGGTGCAATCCTGGCAGAGCACTCTTCCACGGACGTGAATCACCTTACCGTCCTCCCAAGCCGAAACTGAATCGGCGCCTCCCAACCTCACCACAAGCAATGCCATAATCACCAACACCGCCGTTGCCATCCCCATCTCTCTCTCTCTCTCTCTCTCTCTCTCTCTCTCTCTCTCTCTCTCTCTGCCTCCGCAAGAGACCTGATGAAACCCTCGAAGTGTGCATAGAGAGATATAGATGGCAGACACAGGGCCATTTTCCACAGAACGATTAATTCATGGAGGACCACTACTACTTGAACGTGCAGTCCATTCTCACATAACAAAACCATTATTCTCTCGTCTCCTTTATGTTCAAATTACTACTGACGATTGGCGTTGAGGGACCCCTCTCCCATATGACCCAGTCAAATGACATCAGTCTTCATAAAGACAGAACCGACGTTCAACGACACTAACTAACGCAACCATTCAGATGAAGTTCGGACAATACTTTCTTTTTGGATAAATGCAGATTTAACTCTCTCAACAAGATTGGTGTATCAGCTTTTGGGAAATCATTCATGTCCGTAAGAACATGTTTTTTCTTTTAACAGCACATCGACGTTTTAAGTTCCTGATGGTAAAGCTTTGACTTTTCGGAAGTTATATTCACCAACGATATCCATACCCGAAAATCAGAGTGTAACAAAACAAGAATTGCTTTTGCAACATTATTATGGTATACGAAACTCATCCTAATGACCATCACTTTCAGTGATTCGTTGGGTAACATGGAGGTTCGAGGTCCCACACAATCTCTCTTATAATCATATCTGAAACATGGATAGTTTCTTTACCATTTGCAATTCACTTAGCCAACTCCTTAGGTCACGGCAAACTCCACTTGGCTTCAAGCTCCAAATTCAAAACAATGCCTCCACAGAGCCATTGTGGAAAATGGCCATATGCCCACAAAAAATCTGACTCGTATGGCTGCACATTAGACCTGTCAAATGAGCGGGTCGGATCGGATCGAGTTTCGATCGGTCATAAATGGTCCGACCCAGACTGACCCATTAACCCGTTTATGACCCATTAATGCGCAATGTAATTTTCTTGACCCATACCCGACCCGACCCATACCTGATCTATACCCGACCCAACCCGTATTACTAAAACACTTCCATATTTAACCCAATATAATTTTTTATGATTTTAAAAAAATTATATTGCTAATTTGTGGACAATTTTTATAATTTAAAAAATTATTTTTTAAATTTTTTTCTTTTTATTTCTTTCTTTTTTTTCACAAATCATGAAATGGATTTGAGTTTTAGTTTTGAATTAAATATAAATGAGATCTTAAAAAAGTAAGACCTGTTGTTTTTTTTGTAAGATAACACCCGTTTAATAATGCATTATATGATACAATATTTTTTAATTTTAATTGCCGATTATGTAATTCTAGTACCCATAAAGAAGTGCACAAATATAAAATAATAAAGTCAATAATTATAATAATAAATTCATAAAACCAGGTTCTAGATTCAAAAGTATATACATTATAGACCTATCAAATCGGTCCAAAATCCACTCATGTTTGCTTAAATGGTCGATAATGGGTCATTCCTTTTTTTTCAAATCAGCCATAATGGGTTTTAAAAATAAGAAGGCCAAAATATATGGGTCTTAAATGAGTATATTATGAACCCATTAACAATCCAATTTCTTTTCGATGAAAGCCCGACTCAGATCTCACTTCACGATCTTCTCTCCCTCTTCTTCACTTATCACTTCAATGGATCTAATTCACAGCCACCTCCGTCGCTATTGCTGACTTCACGCCACGGCCGAGGTTCTAAATTTTAGTAACATTGAAAGGGAATTGGATGTTTCGACAACTAAGACTGACACGGAAAAATAAACACAAATCATCTTCATTTGTTCAAGAGGAGACATAAAGACATATTTAAATGCCCACTTGTTCTCCCGCCACACCTCTTCCTCCTCGTGGTGTGAAGGCATTCTTGAATCCTTCATCCACTGCCAGATTATGGCCACCATGGTGACAGATTATGCAAGTTTTGCAATGATCAATCAAATATCATAAAGGTGTCACAATGTCTACAATGTTAGCTATTGTAGTATAGATAGAAATAAATATTCTCATCCAACAGAGGAGGTAGAGAAATAATATAGCCAAGCAAGAATTTATGATTTACATGAAGAAGAAAATAAGATGTCTAGATTCAGTAGCTCTAAACCTACTCAGTCAAATCTAGAGCTCCACCAATGATCGGGGTCTCATCATGAGTGAGTTCACCTCCCTTGCCAGCATTCAGAAATCAGAATCACAAATTGTGAATATGAAAAAGGAACCATGAGAAAATCAAGACGCAACTCCTTTCTTGAACCCATTTATATGCAAGAATTTTGTGGAAAAGTGTAGCTTTTCATGTACCTCCTCATTATGACCCAACACCCAGTCTAGAACCTGAAAAGGAAAAGCATTGACTTTGATTATAAGTCATTGCACCACCAAGTATACCAAGAATACATCATTATGAAGACAAGTGCATTAAATCATATGAGTAAACCAAAAGAATGAGATGAAAAAGTACTTTATGCAAATAGTCTTGAAAGTCGACGATGAGAGACTCTTCATCCAATTAGACCTTCATGTGCAGCTAGCAAACATGAAACTTTTGAGCACCTGAGAAGACACTTAAAAGTGATATTGTAAATTCAAGACAATGGAATCAGAAACGTAGTTCACTGTACAATAACGATTGGATATTTGGCTATCAAATGGTGAACGAATTCCTCCTCGTACATCCTTAAACAAAATAGAGGTATTTCCTAAAGCTTACTACACAGAAACACATACCACAAACCTCTCCGAGGATAATCCAAAGTGAACCTATCCCATCTGGATTTGTTATTGATTCAACAATGCCATAAAGAAACTCACACATGGAAGCGATGCAGCCAGGAAAAAGAGATAATATTTCTGATGCTTTAAGAAAGAATAGACAAGCAGGGATGATTAGAACTAGAGCGGCTGAGCAAAGAAGCACTTTTGTTTGCGAACCACTCTTTCATGTGATGGATCACTTTGGTGGCATTTTCATAAACCACTCAGTGATCGGGCGCGCTCAATCTATAAGGACCCCTCATTGACTATGATGGTTTCAGTGGAGAAAATCTGAGTCACTAGAAGTCCAGTGCTCATCTTTCTACAGGCTTCTTTTATTTCTCCTCTCCCTCTGTTTCTTTTCTACTTCCCTATGATCCTCCTTTCGTGTTCCCAAACTCCTGACTTCTTTTCTTCAATCAAATCTCTGTGACCACACCAACAATGGGAATGACCCACATAACACCGAGCTCACGGCGCATTCGCGTGAAAGAGCTGATAGAATTCAAGGATCAGCGAAGCAAAAGAAAGCAACCGTAGGGAAAAAGATCGAACATTCTCACCTCGACACAAAATTGGTGAACTTGGGATCTCTATTGAACCACCAACCGATGAACCTAGAAACCCAGCAACCCCCACACAAAAAGAGAGAAAAGATTAGTCAACAAAACACCAATTCCCCAGCATGAACCCAAACACCCTCGAAAACAAAATTGTAGACAAACTCAACAAAAAAAGTAAGCAAATAGAGAAACCCAATACCCGGAGACAAAAAATGCCAGTCCCTTTGAGCCCGCCAAGTACAAGAAGCTTGGCCCGTACGTGCTTATCGGCCTCCCTTCAAGCTATGAGCAAATGAGACGAAGACCAAGTACTCAATTGTCACCGGGGGAGCGAACTTCGTGAGCACATACCGGAGGTGCTCAGGACGGCAGGAGTCGAGGCGGTGGTGGCAAAGTCGTAGGCTTAAATGGTCCTTATGAATTTAGTGGCAATCGAAGAGATTTAGCCGCAAGAAACGAAGTTTAGGGTTTGCGCGGAGTACAATACGAGTGATATTGAGTCGTCGGAAAATCTCGGCTATGACAGAAATGGGCAGCGCACCAAGATGGGCAACACGAAGTCGGTGATAGCAGCAGAGGTGGCTGCGAATTAGATTCGCGAAAGCAATCAACGATGAAGAGGGAGAGAAGATCGTGAAGTGAGAGGGAAATCATGAGCCGAACTTTTCAAAATATACCCATTTAAGACCCATATATTTTGGCCTTCTTTTGTTTGAAATCCATTAACACTGATCTAGAAAAAAAGAATGACCCATTAACAACCCATTTAATCAAATGTGGGTTCATAAATGGGTTTTGGACCCATTTGACAGGTCTACTGCACATTCACTGGAAATAACTAATCCCGACTACAACTTCTTCGAAGTAATTATCCAAACTAAAAACCCGCCATGATAGTAGCAGCTGACCGAACACTCCATCTACTCGTAGAACAGCAGACACACCTTGACGATACCAGCTCATAGACCTCGCTTTAAATCCTCACACAACACAAAAATAGCATCATCGTCACAGTAAACCAGCTGCCTGAAGTGCCTTCTTAAATGCCTCCTCGCTATTCCATGGTGTAACCTGCAAGGAAAACAACATAGCAGAAGCAGTCAATAATATGCAAGTTCTGTTTTGCTTCGTGTAAATTGGTTTTGCAGTCAGAGAGAGGTTTTCCCTGATATTGCTTCTAAAGAAATTCACAACACAATTTTTTGCAATCTTGACAATTGATTTCCATAAGTTGACAGCGTAACAGTGGTGATGATGGACAGGACAACCGAATATGTGGTAGTTGGCAACAGTCATAGCAGTGCCATTCTGGCGGTGATCAACTGGCAGTGACACTGGTTGAACATGGCAAATACGAGGTACTCAGGGTGGTTGATGATAGTGGCAGACAGTGTCAACGAGTTCCTTTAAACCATTTCCTTTTCTTTAGATGAACACATATATTGTGCATTTTTAGTTGACCATAATAACAATTTCCAGCGACCAATTTTCCTTCTGAAACTAAAAACCCAGAGATGAGTAAAAGATTAGCAGAATTTCCATTAAACAAGTAAATTTAGTTCTGTGAAACACACCACAAATAACCCTTATTGATAATGCAAAATGATCAATAAAACAAGTAAAGATTGATAAAGATTGTAAGATTTGTCAAATTACTCACCTCAGGAACTCTAGAGGCAAAATGATTTTCAATCTTAGCCATGAGTGCCATGTCCCTTTCACTGCATAGCAAGTTGAACACAGCTCCTGATGATAAAGCAACACTACTTGTCATCAGGACACTTTTGTATGGCGAACTAGGCAACAATAATATATGCCAAAAGCACTCTTTATGAGCAGAGTACATGCACAGAAAGCAGAGTACACACGATTTGTATGCATGCATCAGACATAATGAGGAAATGCGATTTCCAACAGCCACAACTTATATCACAAATAACAGAAATCATTAACCAACACCAGTGGTTGGAGGGCAAAAAACACCCTGCTTTGCAACATCATCGCTGTATATATCAACATCTCAGTTCAAGAAATACGGAGAATGGATAAAGTGGTCCAGAATGCAGCAGATATTATTTAGAAATACAGCACATTGTCCGTGTGATTTGGACAAAGCTCGCCCACTTCAATAACTCTTGGCTCAGGCAAGTGTTATCTCAATGAATAAGTAGATACATAAGAAGCTTAATATTGATTGGGGATGATTACCCCATCGAGGTCAATACCCAAAGAGAACCTGAGACTTGCTCTTTCTTTCTCTTTCTAAGGTTGAGTCAATTTTGTTTTTTATTAGGAGCAGGAAAGTTACATTGAAGTCGATACCAGAGTCATCCTTGCAAGTTTGGCTCCAAGATGAGTGAGAAAGGTAAGAAAACCTACAACCTGCATCTACCATGTCAAAGTCGATAGTATGTTCTTTTTGTACTTGAAAACTGTCTTGTCAATGCGGGAAAGTATGGGCACTTTACCAATGAGAGCTGCTACGACAGAGTAAGTTTCAAAGGATTTCAAACCAATTCAAGGGTCGAATCTTGCTAAATAGTGTGCAGTTACAGAGTAACTCCACTGCATTGAGTTTTGGAAAACAAGTAGGGGATCCAAGTTTTGATCAGAGGGAAACTTCTTCTTTGGTCAAAATTAGAGGGACACACTGTCCACGTGGCAATCTGGATTACATGGTATGTTATGAGGACGAGAAAAGAAAATCATAAGATTTCTCTTAAACCCTCATTTTATGAAAAGAGGAAATCAACCTTAACTAGGCTTAGAGAGGATAGACAACATAAGAATGTGAAATACTAGGCCTACCAATCTATTCAACGTAATACTATACATATAGTCTTCATGAGAAAAACAACCACCCAAGAAACATGTAAAAGTTGGAGCAAATCTTAAATCAGGAAACAAACCTTTGCGCCCAAAACGCCCTGCCCTTCCAATTCTGTGCAAGTATACCTCACAATCAGGCTCCGACGGATTATTATGCTTTACAGGAAGATCATAATTGATCACCAAATTGACCTACAGGTAGTCATCACACCATGTCTACATATTACAAAATAAAAAAGATGAAGTAGCATTCCCTTAAGCTAAGATGAGACCAATGAACTTCAGATTATGTAAAAGTATAATGAAAGCAGTACCTGCTGTTGATCAAAGCCTCGAGCCAGAAGGTCAGTTGATATGAGAACCTGTGTCAAACCATCTCTAAATTCTTTGATAATCTTGTCTCTGTCTTCCTGCCTAAGAGCACCTTGGATAGTGGTAACTTCATAGCCAAAACTAACAAGTGTCTCATGCAAATTTCTTGCACTATGTCTGGTGCGAACAAATATTATTGTCTGTCCCAGATTCTCTCCTAGTTCAAAAATTCTATCTCTGATCACTAAAACCTTGGAAGGTTCATCAGGGCAATGCACCTTGTACTGCTTTACTGACTCTAAGGATAGTTCTTCTTTCTTCACGAAAAGCTGATTGTAATCTTTCACTATTCTTGCTACAAAATTCTTCACCTTGTCATCGAATGTGGCAGAAAACAAAAGGACCTGGAACAAAATAACCAACCTTCGAGTAATCAATATAACCAGAATGAGAAAAAGAAAAGAAGAAATGCATGGCAATTCAAGAGTAAATTATTCCTTCCCATAATACTTTCTAAGCCAATTCTGCATAATATTGAAACATTATGAACTAGAGTACTAGACATAATGAACTGGGTTGCATCACAAATCCCGCAAATCTTCAATATGTCAGACTCAGATAGGTCAGCCCACATATAAGCAAGTTTTTTTTCTCCCCAATCCAATTCTATTATGTATTTGTCATTAACATACATAGTAAAACAATTGTCCAATCAAAATTAAAATTTGCTAGGAGAATAACACTGCATCATATGATAGCCGCGAGTTTACAGTCACGCGCTCATCTTGAATAAGTGTTTTAACATGATGCGCAATTTATTGTGATTAAGCAGCTACATTGCAGCACAGGTAGGAAGTTTGGTGTGTACAAAAATCGACATTGCTTGGAGATGGAAGTATTTACTCTTTCAAATAACCAAGACTAAGCAAAGTAGCAATGCATGAAATACATTGAGGAGCTCATCTAAGTTTGGTCAAAGTGTTACAGAAGACACAAACTAGTTCATACATCAAAACGAGGAACATGTACATAAAATAGAAAGTAACATTTACTCTAGGGGTGTCAGCAGGTCAGGTCGGGTTTCCACGATACCAGACCCGACGCTAAACATAAGGGATGTGTGTTTGCTGTGAACTGAACAGAAACACTGTTCAAGTTCAGGTGTTTTCTTTTTCCCCAGGTGACCCACAACTTCAGGACACAATCAGGGGATGCCATCTGAGCATACTTGCCCAATTATGAAGAAGAAAAGCACAATTTCAAGCTCACCATGGTACTTTCTGAGGATCAATCTAGCAAAGGAAACAAAACTTAGCCATTCTTGAAGTTGATGGTCTTTCTCTGTCAGCAAAATTGAAACAGACAAACTTTGATTTCCTACTCTAGAAGAAGAAGAAGATCACGAGAGAAAGAGAGCAAGAGAGATTTTCCTCCTAGTCTGGTCTTTCTTTGCCAAGTATAGCCATGAATGAAAAACCGTCACAATCATCATCGTCGTCAACGTTGTCATTGGCGATGAAGTCTCTGATGCAGCCAACCATCACTCTTCCCCCACATGCCTCCATTGACTCCTCCTTCTCCAACGGAGCTGCCACCTCCACCGGGGCACTCAGCCTCGACCTGGGCTTCAGCCCTATGACCCTCTACTCCAGCTTCTTCTCTGACTGCAACAATTACTCTTCTCCCAGCTCCTCTACGGCACCATGGCCTCTCCTGCAGCTCAGCACCCACTACCCTTTGCTGGAGAGCCTGCTCACGCTCCCGCGGTTGCTGGCAGCGACAGGGAGTTCTTGTTCAAGCAAAACTGGCCCCAGGGTTTAGTGATTTCACCACCACCTTCCCTGTCGCCACTGTTTGCACTGCTCCAGCAGCTGAGCCAACCACATTGCTCAACTTGCCAGGGTTTTTCTCGCTGGTAACCCCAAGTTGCCAAATACTTTGCTTTGGAATATGGTTGCTTCTAGATTCAGTTTGTCATTTTTACGGGTGGTCAAGCTCATAGCTACTCTGATAGAATTCGGATTTTGAGGGCATGAGTGTGATTTAGCTGGAAGGAAAATTTGAAAGACCAACAAGTTGTGTTGTTTGCTTCTGCTTAGATCAAGCTTTATTGAGATCTTGGATTAGATGGATTTGGAAGCAAGTAGAGAGCTTCACAATCTGGAACCGAGAGACTGTAGGGTACTTTAATGTGTTTCGTGAACCAAACGGTTTACGTTACCCGATTCTATACATATCACCCAAACCAGAAAGAGACCCAGCCCGAAAAGACCCAATATATTTAGTTCAAGTTGGGCAGTTCGGGCTTTTTTGACACCCCTAATTTATTCTTCAAAGAACCAAGACTGAGAAAAATGAATAATGCGTGTTTTACAATGTAGAGCTCAAAATGAGTGCAACAGAGAACAAAATGAGGTAGTAGCGCATTTTCCTGACATTAGCAGGTGTCTAGAAAACCAAAAAAAGAGGACAGGTTGATGCGGTTTCTAAAAAAACAAAAAGAAAAGAAAATTGTATATGCAAAAGCGCATCAACTCCTTTAACAATTTTCTCTGTATTACCTATCCCAACGAAAAGCAAGCCCCACACCATTAGAAAGCATGGAACTTTATATTTTCTCAGCTCCGACTTATGCTTCTCTGTTTAGCTCAGTTATTCTCTTGACTATGTCCAAATATAACTAAAAGACAATGCCCAAAAAAGCAAAGTAACTCCTTTCTACTCCTCAGACAGATTTTTGGATATAGTCTTACAATCCTTGTATACAAAAAACAAGATCATTAATACTTTCACATTGCTAGGAACACAAGGAAGGAGATCTATTAAATTTCACACACTAATAGTTGATTAGAAAATGCACCCATGTTAACTCATTTAGACAACTCATGAAGTTCATTTCTTTAACAGAAACAAGACACTGTAACAGTAGTGATCACAAGAAACAGCATCCAACAAACATTGCTAGAGAAGTATAACTTTAGAAGTTACATATTATTATAACCGACTACTAATGTGACCTTGTATCATGACGACCCACCTTTCTCCATCCCCTCCTTTCTTCTAATCTCAGAGCCTAACTCGCATGGGTATCACAACTTTACAACTAATAAACATCAATCAGAACAAGAAAAAGAGAAGGTAATGGTTCTAGTCAAATAATGCTTCGCTTCACTGTAGTTGTGCTTTGTCTATAAATTAATTAACTTAACCCCCCCCCTCAAAACAAAAAAAAAGCAAAACAATATAAGAGAACAATAAAAAGAAAACAGATGAAGGAAAACACGGCTTTGTATTTGTAATGATAGTAGAAAGTTTGTAAGAAATCCTTCATCTCTTCTAAAGCATTATGTTGTGCCCTTTATACCAGTATCGAACAACCTGATACTTGAATCCTTATCCTTTATGTAGACAAGTCATACTTAGCAAGGTATGTAATGGATAGTCAAGTAACACATTACCATCCGATAAGGTAAAATTACAAATAACACTATAACTATGGAGAAAATCAAGTGACTGGTAAAGGAATTTGACATTACAGGCTTACAGCTTGGCGAAGAAAGGAAATGAAGACAAGAAGTGGGACCAATTCAAATCGAAGGAGAGGACAATCTGGTTGAAGCTTGAATAATCAGAAATGGGATGGTAGCATTATTACTAAAACAGACATGATAGCTTTTCCTTACCTAGTTTGCAGAGGTCGTTTAAGTTCCCATATTTATTTCACAGTCTAGTAGCAGACATTATAAAGCAAGCCAGTGAAAAGTGTCTTGCACACTAGTCTTACCAAAACTATTATATCTATCCTCCCTTTTTAAATTATCAAAAAGCAATTCCATTTCATGTCATTTGGTGAAAGGATATAACATATTAATTAACAGCCTCATCATGTTCTTAATACCGAAAAACTTCACCAGGAAATAGAATCTTCAAAAGAATAGATTTTTTGTTTTTGCTTAGGGGGATGGAGAGAGAGGGAGGGAGAGAGAGAGAGAGTAAAGTTAGAGCCTACATGGATTCATAATGGTAGAGAGTAAAAACCAAGAATAGAAAAAGAAACAAATAACCGAGTCTGTCTGAGACTGAGCACTGAGAGAATTAGCTCCGCCGTACGGTCAGATATAATGCATTGGCTCTTCCTTCCATCTATTTCGTCCCAGTTGCCCCAAAGGACATGCATTAGAGACTAAGACAACAGAAACTGCCAAAAGATTTCCTCATTGATGCAAGCATGTTTTCATATGCTTTTAACTACAATTTGAAAAACTTGATAAACCTTGGGGAACTATCATTCCACACTTGTACTTCAGAATCAAACTGAACATCCAAATGTATATGTGACTTCACCTTCATATGATATTAGCAACTAACTTCCAGGAATACCACCCCTAGATAAAGTCTATGAATGATTTTACAAATTAAACTCAGGAATATACCTGGAAGCTGGCATTGGCCCTTTCGATGTCCTTCATTATCCTCAAAGAGTCATCCCTAAACCCATCCTGCATTCAACCACAGATTAAATATAAACCTGATCTCCAGTAAAAGAGGAAAACTAACATGACTATTAAATGATAAGTTCATAAAATTTACAGCTAAAACTACATGGGAAGGTATAAGAAACCATTGGATGATATTAGCACAAGAATCGCCATGACTTTATTGATTAGCAGCTGATGGATAGAACTTTGAGCCAATGATAAATTGAAAGAGAATGATAGCTTAAAACAGGATCACAAACCAACAAACCAGAAAGAAAAACTATACAGGGAAAATAAAATAAAAAAAAGGCATTTTCCACAGAATTAAATTTTCCACTAAATCTTGTGGGGAAAATATGGATCTGAAATAAGAATCTAATGCGGGATTGTGAAATTAAAGATTTCCAGTACAGGAATCGTAATGCTTTAGAAGAGAGTATAAGACAAGGCATCATGTTATTACCACAGGATCAAGCTCAACGTAATCTTTGAACAAGAGAACAAAAATGTGCATGAAAAATAAAATTAGCCTAAGAAGATTTTCTATCCTACAAGAAACGAAGAGGACACAAGATGGCACTGGTAATAGAATACATTCTGTCCAACCTAGTTTGGCCATGCCGTCTCCTCTATTCATTCTATTTGAGATTTCGTATGTCGCATGCTGGGGGTGGGACTAGCTGATTAGTTTCCCAACGCTTGCTTTCACAACCACCACCCCCACGCTTGGGCTGACACACACAAAAGAAAAGAAACTAGGGGGGAAAAAGAAAGAACATTATGCCGCTCAGCTAATGCTGATAGAAGAGAACAAAATTCTGTTCATTTATCAGCAACGAGGAATGACAGAAATGCAGGCCAATACCATTAGGGCACAAATACATCAATTACTCTGCCAGAACTCCACTAGTTCAGTAGACTCCAAATGAAATGAGCAGAATAGCTACCAAGGGAGCGAGAATAGCTACCAGAGACAAGAATAAAAAGGAAAAGAAGCCAACTACAACACAACAAGCTAGTTTTGGAGGCTGACTACCTCTGCCAACATATGATCGGCCTCATCAAATACAAGAATCTTTATGTAACCTGCACCCAGTTTCTTTGATGACATCCATTTCTTGATTGTTCCAGGGGTGCCTATCACAATTTGTGCAGTAACAGGTGCCCGTTTGGTAATTGGCATATAGTTAGTGCTATCCATCGGCACTGCAGCCTCAGCAAGTATTCCTGTGTACTTTCCCATTTTCTGCAAGACTTCCATGTTCTACAAGAATTGATCACAACTTGTGTCAGTACATACAAAAGATACATAACTTCATTGAACTGACAAAATGCGATCAGAAAGTCGGCTGAAACCTCAAATTCTATTTGCTATGCTAGTCATATAGGACGCACTGAAATATCATCCGGATTCTTAAAGGCCAGTAAAAGAAACGTATTGTCTGAGAGATCGGTCAAATGACTGAAAAAATAGTCAATATCTTTATCACGACGGATCGGTCAAATTGGTTGAGAGTTCATATGCAGAGCCAGTCAGAAAATGTGGTGATCCCATCAATCTAACCTGAATTGCCAGTTCTCGCGTGGGGCAAATACAGAGAGCTTGAGGAGCTTCCAATTTTGGATCAACTCGGCTCAACATTCCAAGCACGAAACAAGTGGTCTTGCCGGAACCATTATGTGCCTGAGCAATGAGATCTTTGTACGGAGGGGTCAAAATCATAGGCAGGCTGATAGCCTGGATTTTACTGGGCTTCTGAAATTTCATATCAACGTATAAACCCTTCAGGAGCTCCGGCGACAGATTCAAATCCTCGAAACTACTTGCTGATGTATATGGCGTATCGCCAGATGTAACCTGCACCGATTAAGATCGATTCAGAGCGTATGGAAACCTAACGAGACAGCAAAACGAGTTTGGATTTTTTCTAGCTACTAGGAAACCCTAGCGCAGGATGGACAGATCACCGCTCTGATGTTGGAATCCTCGGGTTCGTCGAGGAACTTGTTGATCTTCTTGCTCTCGTCGATGGTCAGGGAGGCGACATCCAGATCCGCTCCCGCTTTATCCGCCGATGTCGTGGCCGCCGATGTCGTGGCCGCCGCACTCTGCTCCTCCTCCGCCTCGTCGTCCACCTCGTCGCCCCACGACCGCCTCGTCTCGGTTGCCGGAGGCTTGCTGTCGGTCGCCGGCGGCTTGCTCTCGGTCGCCGCAGGCTTGCTCTCGGCCGCCGCAGTAGGAACGGAGTTTGCGTCGGCCATTGCAGCTAGCTGGGATCGGCGTCGAGGCGGTTAATTTATCAAGTTGGGGACAGTAGAGAGGGCTCCGCGTGCGGCATCCGCAACACCGAGGAATTAAATATAGGTTAATATCACCAAAAACCCTAAATCGATACGGTTATAATAAATTTACTTCAAATTATTTTTTATCACAAAAACTTTTAAATTAGTATATTTATAATAAATTTATCTTAAATTATTTTTTTGACATCAAAAAATCTCGAATTAATATATTTATGATAATTTTATCCTAACTAATTTTTTAATATTAGTTTTATTATTTCTAATTTTTTATTAATTTTTTTCTCTTAATATTCTTCATCTTCAACCTTTGATCGGTCGCCATCGATCGGCCAAAACAAAAAGGGCTCGGCCCAAGGAGGCTCGACTTCACCAAGGTAAGGGCTCACCTACGGAAAGAGCCCTCGCCTTGCAACAACAAGGTCGACCCCGACGGCCCACTTCGTCGAGATTGGCCTCATGGTCCGGCCTTAGCCTCGCCCCGGCCCGACTTTTATTTTACCATAAAAAATGAGCCCTCATAAACCTCAAGCCGTCGTCGGTCCGTGATCGGCGGATTTTGAAAATATTAAGGAAAAAAAGAAAAGAAAAAATTTAAAAAAAATCGAAATAATAAAAATAAGGATTAATACCAGGAAAGACTTTCAACCTTGACAATTTTTTCCACGAACTTTTATTTTACCATAAAAATCATAAACTATAAAAATTTTACAAAATGATACACCTTTGACAATTTTATCATGAACATACCATAAAAATCTCAAACTGGTACATCTGTGATAATTTTACCCCAAACTGGTACATTTGTGATAATTTTACCCCAAACTAATGACAAAAAATCTCAAATTGGTACACCTATGACAAATTTATCCCAAATTATTTTTTTACCACAAAAAATCCCAAACTGATACATCTGTGACAATTTTACCTGAACTAATTTTTTAATATTTTTTCAATTTTTTTTTTGAAACTATTTATTTATTTATTCTTTTTTTTCCTTCATCTTCATCTTGAGATCCAGCAAGGCTTGAACTCGCCGGAAACTAGAGAGGTTGGCCTCGCCCTACAACGTCGAGGTCGAGCCTCGCCAGCGACCAACAAGGCCGACCTCACCGGCTTCTGCATCTGGCCAATCGTCGATCGCCAATCCAACGACCGCCCAGAGGTTGGAGGTGAAGGAAAAAAAAGAAACATAAAAGAAAAGAAAAAATAAAAAATTTCAAAAAAAATAAAAACAACATTAAAAAATTAGTTCGGGGTAAAATTGTCACAAATGTATCAGTTTTGGATTTTTGGTGGTAAAAAAAATGGTTCGGAGTAAAATTATCACAGGTATACCGGTTTAGAATTTTTTATGGTATGTTCGGGGTAAAATTATCACAAGTTACCAGTTCGGGATAAAATTGTCACAAATGTACTAGTTTGGAGTTTTTTATGCTAAAAAAAGTTCAGGGTAAAATTGTCACAAGTATACTAGCTTGGAGTTTTTCATGGTATTAACCCTAAAAATAATATTAAAAATTAGTTAGAGTAAAATTATCACAAGTATACCAGTTCGGGATTTTTTGTAGTCGAAAAAATAATTCGGGGTAAATTTGTCACAAATATACCAGTTTGGGATTTTTTGTGGTCAAAAAAATAGTTTAAGGTAAAATTGTCACAACTGTACCATTTTAGGATTTTTCGTGATATTAACCCTTTATTCAATATAATTTATGAACTTTGACCCAATATGTAATGTGGTTCCTAAACTTCTAATGTGTTCAATATGATCTTTAAACTTTAACTCAATATATAATATGATCCCTAAATTTTTAATTTATTCGATATGGTCCTTGAACTTTTGCTACATATTCAATTTAGTCTCTAAACTATATGAAAATGTTTAATATAGTTCTTTCATTAATTCAAATAAAATATTTTCATATAATTTAGGAACTACATTAAACATTATCACATTAAATAAATTGAAAGTTCATAAATTACATTAAATAGTAGGTTAAAGTTCAAAGGCTATGTTACATATTAGATCAAAATTTATGGATTATTTGTATAATTATCCTTACTATTTAGATTAAAAATTTTATCAAACGAGAGTCAATAAAGTCAACCTCCGTATTGCTAAATATTTTATTTTATGGGACATTTTATTATTTTGCGAAAACAAAAGAGATAGGCCACACCAATTAGCTTTCGCTAGCGCTCATGCTCATCCATACTAAATTCTTCTCGTGGATTTTATTTTAGAAATTCGTTAAATATTCATTAATTATTAAAAGATCATATTGCACTTTTACAAATTCTAATTCTACAGATATGATAATGGATTTTGATTATGTTATGTCTAGTCGAATTAATATTATTATATATTAAAGAATTAACTATAATTTAGGTGGGTGTAATCCCTAACAATACACTACTCCATTCTTTCCAATCTCAAGTATCAATTAACTGTCTATTCCCATTCCATACTCCCCGTTACTTTATCAAACAACTTGCCCTTTTTCTTTATATGCATAGCACTAGTTAACCTTTTTTTCATCAAAGAGATTTAAAGAGATTTGAAAGAGCAATTTATGATAAATCTTGTCGAGTTATATTGCTTATCGACAAGAAATAAAAGTGGATCTAGAGTGGTGTCTCTTTCCTTTCTATGGCTTAATTTTAGTGAGTTTTTACGTCGAGCAAAGGAGAATCCGATTCTTATCCAAATTGCTCAAAACGGGAGAAGATTAGCGTGGTTTCAAGAGATAATTATGTTTTTTTTTTTCTCTTTGAACTTCTTTGATATAATGGAGGCACTGACACAACATCTTTTTTTAATTGTTATTTTCTCATTTCAGTTTGCTTTATCTTCAATTTTGTTATTCTTTATTATTTAAATCATTTCCTACCTAACATATCATTCTATCCAAACTACGCATAGGTGCAAGGCAGACCGACCGGCCCCAAACAACTACGGTCAAATACCAAAAGAAAAAAGAAGAAGTAAATAAGTGATTATGGATTATTTTAAGGTGCGTATGATAAGCATTATGTTTCTCTATTTTTTTTTTTTTGTTTCCGAAATAGGTCTGGAACACAAATTCATTTTTAGAACACATTTTCATTTCAAAAATAGATTTGAAATAGAAATAATAAGTAAAAATTTTCTCCTTTTCTATTTATAGAACAAAAATGAGAAATAAAAAAATTTCTTATTGCTTGCCCTAGCTACTAGCTGGCCGCCCGCCACTACTACACCGCTCATGACTTCTTGCCGACCGCCTCCATTTGCCGGTAGTAGTTCTTCACCCCCGCTCATCGACCACCCACCATCCTCCGTCGCCACCCCCTACCGTCTACTATTGTTGCCCAACACCAACTACCTCTAGATGCCATCCTCCGTTGCTGCTCACTCCCTTCGCTTGCCCATTGTCACCCAACTCCAGTCGCCTCTCATTGGCTGGTTGTTGTGAAGGGAGAAATTTTGTATCATTAACAAATAAATTTCTATTTTGAAAATATAAATTTTGTATCGTTATTAAACATGTATTTTTATTCAAAAATTTGCCCAAGGAATGGTCAAAAATTAATTTCTTAGAAAAAATGATTATTATTCGAGCCCTGAAACATCTAGACTAAGCCTACGTATCCTCAAGTGACTTTTCTCCAAAAGGGGTGGCGGATGGGCCCACCAAGGGGAAAAGAAAGTGGCTGGACCCGGCAAAAATAGAAAATATACAGAAAAGGGTGAAGGTTGAGCAAAGGTTGACAAAACGGGTTAAAAGTAAAAGTGTTAATATCACGAAAAATTTTAAATTGGTATATTTATAACGAATTTACTTTCTATCAGTTTTCATTAAATTTTACTATCAAATTACCGAGTTGAATAATACTTGGCAGTTGACGGGTGTACCAGGTTAGGGTTTTACCTCTCTATTTGTCACAGATTTATCAGTTTACGATTTTTGTTGTATTAATCCAATTTAACGAAGGGTAAATTTATCACATATGTACAAATTTTGAGTTTTTTGTAGTTAAAAAATTAGTTTTGCATTTATCACAAGTATATCGTTTGGATTTTTCATGGTATTAACCCAAAGTAAAATTAACACATGAACTATTTTTTTTTCAATATGGAAAAATTAAATTCGAACATATTGATATTCACCAACCTATAGTTCCCTCTCGAAATGAAGACAACCTTTTAGAGCTTTCTTCATTCTAAAACAAAAGGGTTAATGCTACGAAAAATTCCAAACTTGTACACTTGTGAAAAATTTACTCTAAATTAATTTTTTGACCACGAAAAATGCCAAACTGGTACATATGTGATAAATTTACCCAAACTAATTTTCGACTATAAAAAATTTCAAATCGATATACATGTGATAAATTTATCTAAAATGAATTTTCTGACCATCAAAAGCCCAAAATTGGTGCATCTATGATAAATTTATCATGCGTTAGCTTTCTTCAATTTTTACCGTTAAATTTGCAGATGTCGATAACATATGGCGGTGTGGCAAGTCCATATAAAAATCCATAGGGTAAATACCACAAAAAGCCCAAATTGGTCTACTAACAAAGAGAAATTTCTCATAGAATTATCAGTTTTGAGTTTTTTATGATAAAAAAATTAGTTTTGGTAAATTTGTGACATGTGTACCAATTTGGGATTTTTTATGATAAAAAAATTAGTTTAGGATAAATTTGTCATGGGTGTACCATTTTTGGGTTTTTTGTGGCTAAAAAATTAGTTTTAGGTAAATTTATCACAGGTGTACTCATTTTTGGATTTTTTGTGGCTAAAAAATAAGTTTTAGGTAAATTTGTCATATATGTACTAGTTTGGGGGTTTTTTGTTGTCAAAAAATTAGTTTTTGATAAATTTGTTATGAGTGTACAAATTTAGGATTTTTTTCGTGATATTAACCAAAAACAAAATTGTCAAACTCCTTGCCTTATTCTCTTCCTTTTCTCATATCTCGATCTTTTCTTAATATAAAGTCAAAGTTGATCCATATTAAAGAAATGGTAATTGAAGGATAATGACGCGAACTCTCCAATGAGTTTAGTAGTTTTTATCAAAGAAAATAAATTTCTTAATCAATAAGTCCATTCCATTGATCACTTATTATTAGCTTTTTATGAATATGTGTCTTTTTGGAAGAAAATGGAAAAATCTTTCAGCAATTTATTTTATATATAATTGACTTGGACGCATGATGAACAACATTTTGCTCTCATTCGGATGGGAGTTACATGGCTCATATCCTTTACTTCACGATCTTTCATAGATCCACAAGCTCCATTAATTTTATTTATATAAAATGGTTAACATCATAAAAATCCCAAATAGGTACACATGCATGAAATTTATCTCAAATTAATTTTTTGACCACAGAAAATCCAAACTAGTACATCTTTGATAAATTTATCTTTCGTTGATTCTTGTTAAATTTTACAGTCAAATTACTTAGTTAAATAACACATGTTAGTTGACGGATGTACTGTTTAAGGTTTTATCCTCCGTTTGTCGCATGTGTACTAGTTTGAATTCTTTTTATTAATCTATTTTAATGGATGGTAAATTTGTTATAAATATACTAGTTTAGGATTTTTGGTAGTAAAAAATTAGTATGTGGTAAATTTATCACATATATATCAATTTGAGGTTTTTAGTGGTTAAAAAATTAATTTAGAGTAAATTTGTCACAAGTGTATCATTTTGGGGTTTTTCGTGATATTAACTCTATATGAAATAATTTCAACCTGTGCAAGTTAAGATAAATTATATTGGTGTTATTTCTATATCACAGGAATTATGATAAATTATATTGGTTTTCCATGATGAACAACATTTTGCTCTCATTCGAATAGGAGTTACGTGGCTTATATCCTTTACTTCACGATCTTTCATAGATCCACAGGCTCTATTAATTTTATTTATATAAAATGGTTAATATCACAAAAAATTTCAAACTGATACGCATATAATAAATTTACCCCAAATTAATTTTTTGACCACAAAAAATCCTAAATCGGTACACCTTTGATAAATTTATCTTTCGTTAATTTCTGTTAAATTTTACTGTTAAATTGCTTAGTTAAATGACACGTGTTAGTTGACGGATGTACCCATTTGAGGTCTTATCCTCCGTTTGTCACATGTGTACTAGTTTGGATTTTTTTTATTAATCTATTTTAACGAATGGTAAATTTGTTATAAATTGACCAGTTTAGGATTTTTTGTAGTAAAAAAATTAGTGTATGGTAAATTTATCACATGTGTACCAATTTGGAGTTTTTAGTGGTTAAAAAATTAATTTTGGATAAATTTGTTACACGTGTACCATTTTGGGGTTTTCCATATTATTAACTCTATATAAAATAATTTCAACTTGTGTAGGTTAAGATAAATTATATTGGTGTTATTTCTATATCAAAGGAATTATGATTTTTTCCTGCAATTCCCCGGTCCTTTCCACTTTTAGTTTAATAATTGAATTGATTTTATCTTTCACAAAACCATATTAAAATAATAATATACGGACGACAAAACTGACAAGGCAACGAAAATGAAAAATTTGTTGACGCTTGTGACACTAATGAATCCTTTTCCCTTTTGCATTTTATAATTCAGGGTCAATCCCACAAAATATCCTAACTTATGTCACAAATACCATAAATTTCCTAAACTTGTACATAGTGACATAAATACCCAAAAAAAATTATATCATAAAAAATCCCGAATTTATATTAGTGTGACAAATACTCTAGCTAGAACTATAATAGAATGTATATATGTCACAAATGTATCAATTTGAATTTTTTCACGGCACCAAAAAATGTTAAGGATATTTGTATCATAATCAACAACTTTAGGCTTTTTGATGACATAAAGAAAGTTAGGATATTTGTGTCTCCTTGGATATAATTTAAAGTTTTTTGGTGATATTTAGGTAAATTTCTAAATAAGGATATGAAGTGTTATCATTTTCTCAAATAAGTGTAGAAAGTGGACATTATTTTCAAATAAAGCCCTAAAGTGCTATCGTTTTCTAAAATAAGGGCTTGAAGTGAACTTTGAGTCTCAAAAAAGGGCTAACCTCACTGGGGTCAAGGGCATTTTCGTCATTTATTTTTATTTATTTTTTCTTTCTTTTTTCCTTTTATCTTTTCATTAAAAAAAAAAACAAACTCAAAAAAGATAAAAAGGCTATACTTAAAAAAAAGCGAAACACTCAAGCTTAGCTTGTGGCCGCCGCCCTATCACCGATGGGGTCGCTGGCACCTTAGAGAGGGCTAACGACCACTGAGTTAACGATCACAGGCTGGAGGGCTGCTTGTATTTCTTATTTTTAATTTTTTAAATTTAATTTAACTAAAATTTGTATTAAAATTATTATTGAACGAAAATATCTTGACTGGCTGCAATATTTGGTCGACCAACGAGGTTAGGCCCTTATTTAAAATTATTATAGCTACTTCATACCTTTATTCGGAAAAAAATGAGGGCACTTTAGATTTTTTATTTAAAAGAATGTTTACTTTAGATCAAAAGGCAATTCATGCGTTATTCGGAATTTTCCCCAAAATGAAATCAGCTAGGGATACGAAATTACGTTTCTGTCGCCTTCCCGTCTCCAAATTCCAATCTTATTCGCCTCTCTGCCGTACGCCCGAACCCCTAAAACTCTACCGCGGGTCTGTTCGCGGGAAGTAGCGATGGGGTCGGATAGAAGCAAGAAAGATGCACCTTCTTCTTCTGCGGAGAGGAACCGGAATCGAAATAGAAGGAGGGCAAGATCCGACGATTCGGAGCCCGAAAGCGGTCACTCGTCGCCGTCGCGGAGCTCCGGCAAGCGCCGAGAGAGGAGCAGGAGCAGCAGGAGCAGTCGCCGGAGCCGCCGCAGGAGCTCTAGTCGTCGCGACGACTCAGATGGCAGCGGCGGCAGCGGCGGCAGCGGAAGCGAGGGGAGGCGCAGCTCGAGGGTTATTACAGAGGAAGAAATCGAGGCGTACAAAGCGAAGAGGGCTCAGAAAAAGGTACGTGCTTTGCGAGCAGTATTGGTCTTTGGTCGATTCGATTTTCGTTGTTTTGCTCTGTAATTGATCATCAGCCTTTTCTTGGTGTAATTATTCAGGCGATGCGTGTTGCGAAGAAGTTGAAGTCACAGTCAGTCGCTGGTTATTCCAATGCTTCAAATCCTTTCGGTGATTCAAACCTCAACGAGAAGTGAGTTTTCGGTTCTGATTTGAAGATCGTGATTGTCGGTTCCAGCTTAGTAGCTCTGAGATAATGCTTTATTATAATTAAGATATAGGATTTTCTAGCGTACCTAAATTGTGTCCGAGAGAAAATCATGTCCCAATTCCATTTTCTTGATTTCAATCTTGATATCACACTGGAAAGGGCTGGGCAGGAATAATGTGGCTGCTGCTTCTGAAGGTGAATGCTGATTTGCCCTTTTCATGAACGGCATGAGCCTTTATTTCTCGGTCATCTTAGATGGGGAAAAACATAATTTTGATCTTATTTAGTTTGAGGAATTACTTTTGCTCTGTGGACAAGAGGAATGGTCAAGTTAATATGTCCTGAAAGCCCAGGCTGAGAATAGTGTCATGAAAAAGACCGCGATGCCTGACATGCTTAACTTTGTCAACAGATGTGAGCTATCTACTGGTACATTGTGAGGTGGAGAAAAAAGTTCAAAGAGTTTTTTCTAATGTTAAGGCAAAAGTACTGTCTTCCTTGGAAACAGAGTATAATGTGTATTCCTTGGTTGCTTGTGTTTTCTATGTTATTGCTCCTGTGAGATAACGTGGAAAGAGGTCTTCTCAATTAGTTCCAAATTGCGATTTTCCATTTGTATGTGAGTTTGGAACTAACCACAGTCTATACTGTTGATTGGTACTCTTCTGTGAGGATAGATTCAATTTTTTTAATGTGCCCCTGGTCACTTAATGAAGAGACTATCAGATATAAGTAATAGATGACATCACCAAGTGAACAAAAGGGTTCTTTTTTTCATTGATTTGGTTGATATTTGGAAGGAGAATTTTCAATCAAATGGGTGCTTTCTTCTTGTGGATGGACTGAAAACTAGCCTTCTGTATCTTTTCTTTCTTCAACTGTAACCTGAAATTGTGAAAACTTTAATTTTACCCTGACAGTTAGTACTGTCAGTACGCATCCTATTGGGGTGACATGATGACTTGGTGATGATGTGATGCTAACTATGCACATCTAATATAGTTCAACGTAGAATTAATCAAAGCACATTTAATTTTATTTTAGATCTAATGCTGCTGCTAGATCTACTAGGATTGTTGGAAAATGGACAGTGGCAACTTAAACCTTATGTGGTTGTTAAGCGGTGGATCCCACCATACACTTTCATATCAATTATAAATAGTCACAGAATTGAATTCTGTAAAATCTAGTTCTAGCTATCAAATCCGATGGATCCTGTTAGTCACTGTTATGGTAGCAGTTAAGGATGCAGATCTTACCTTTCTCTCTCTCTCTCTCTCTCTCTCTCTCTCTCTCTCTCTCTCTCTCTCTTCTTCTAGCTTGTGTTTCAAGAGTCAGCTCCACAATAGTGCCATGTTAGTGCCCATCCAGCTGTCATATCGGTGCTTAATGGTCATAGTAATTAAGTACTAGAGGCAGGGTAGAACTCATACGTACCTAAGATGAAACTTTAAGTTTCTGAAGTTCGTGGTAGAGTTGAAAAATTATTGAGGTATTTTTTTTCTTAGTCTTCTGCACTTTTTCTGTTATAAGCCTATCTCAAAGATCCTTCATCATGTGTAGTTTGGAGCTTGCAAGCTTTCGCTTAAAGAAGCAAAATAAGCTGGAGTGCAAATCACACAAGTACCAGGCCTACTACTGAATTAGAAAAAGGAAAAATCAGCTAGCCTACTGCTTGCTAAACTAGATTTTTATTTCTCCTTTTTCCACCGTCTAGCTGCCAGTTACCTAAAATCTCTAGCTTACATATGTTTCCTTTGAGATTTATAACATGCATTTGACCCTTACTGGTATCACTTTTTGCATGCTGACATGTTGGCTAATGGTATCAAGGTGAAATTGTCCTTTGCCAATGTCACTACTTTTCTATTTGCCATTTATAATAATAAGCCGTTTGCTGGTATTTCTTGCCTTCCATATTTGGAGATGCAGGTTAAACCAGAGCTTTTCAGAATTGTTGTGTCCATGCTCTATGTAGCAAGAAGATTATCTGCAACGTGGAACCTTTTTTTCTTTTGAAAATTATTTTTGGATAATGCACTCTTGTGAAGAAGATGAACATTTAGTTTTTGTTCTTGATCATTATGATATCTGATATAGGGTAAGGAAATTGCAGGTTTGTATGGAAAAAGAAGATCGAGCGTGATGTCTCCCTGGGTGCAGATCTTGACATGTTCTCTATCAAAGCAGAGAAAAAGAGGCAGAAAGAAAGAATGGTATTAAAAAAATTTATATTTTTTCACGTAATGGGGTTTCTTTTTTTCTTGTTGATACTTTGTTTTCTGCACAATCCGTGTGCTTGATGTTTGGCTTATAGATTTTTTATGTGGCGATTCTGGTGAATTTATTTAGCTAAGATGCTGAATCATTTGGGTGCAGAAACAGATGATCTTTGTGTTATTCAACTTTAGTATCATAATTTGATGAAGCATATAAAAATAGGTGGTGGATTGTATATGAACTTGATGCTGGTGGTTAATGTAATGAATTAGTATTTGCAATGGAACTCGGAAATGCATTTGTAACTGGATAATAAATTGAGAAGGAATCAAAATAAAGTGCATAAATATGCAAGGCAAAAAGTTCAGGGTGGACTATTTGAAGCATTTTTGGCTCCATCAAGTCCTTTGAAAAAGGTATTGTTCCTCATATGATGATGCTATTTATCACATAATTTTCTTGCCTACTCCTTTTTTTCCATCTTCTGGGATCCTTTAGATCTTCATAATGGCCATCTGCTACTTTTGTTCGTGCGCTACAGGTTCATCAGGGTTTTGTTATGGTTTCTTTGTTTAGCTAGTCTTCTTGTTTAGGAATCTGCTACTTCCTGTACTATGCGTCAAATGCATTGCCATTGCAGAGTTCAGTTGTTATTTTCTTAAAAATTGGTGTTCAAATGCCTTTAGGAGATATTTGGCTAACAGTCCTCTCAAAGTTTTTTGACCTTTTAGATGGAGCCCCTTTAACTTCTCTGCTTATGCTATTAAATTTACTACTTGGTGTAGCGATTTTTTTGTATGTCTTAGTCGCTATGAAGTAGAAACCCACTTTAGTGAGACTTTTGGCTCTTAGTTATACCTTAGTTGGCATTTTCTTTCTTTTCATAGTTATGTTACTAAACCCATGTAATCCAATTTAATCATTTAGGTTTAACAGCATTCCTCTAAATTCTGATTTAGGGATGATCGCATCCCGATTTTTATCCATTCAATGTCTCCACAAAAAAAAAAAAATGCACCATGAAATTCCTTTTGCATTTACCTAGTTGGTTTATCCATAAACAAGTGGTACTAGGTTAGGGCTGAGGCTCTTGGATTTCTTATGTAAAGCACTTTTGACCAAAGACACAAATGACTGAACCATCATGTATGTCTTTTGGGCAACATTAATTTTGGAAATATCTTGGGTCCTTTCCTACATCGAGCATCCCCTTTTCTCTGAGGCTATCGAATTACATTTGGATCTTTAGGTCACGCATCTTTCATTATGTTGTTTGAGCCTTTAGCAATAGTGCATGGATAATTTATTCTTTCATATTTGCACTCGACATTCCTATGCATTCAGTGTTAGGTGGTTGTATTCAAGTTTACTTCTTTATACTTTCTCTTTAGTGAGATCAACTTATTTAGGCTGTTTGTTTCCACTTTCTATAAGCAAAAATTACTTATTAACTTTCCTGCCAATAGGAAAAAAATTAGATTAGATTTGATAAATTTGACAAAAACTTGTATGATTGCAAGTGACTTTATATATTGATTTATATATAGGTTTTCAAGGATAGGTAGTGCTGTATTAAATAAATGTGAAATCTCAGATGCTAGAAAGCAATAAGTCTTTAAGTAAATGTGTCTAATTACACCCTTGCTTGTTATTCAGGCAGAGATTGAGAAAGTGAAGAAGAGAAGGGAAGAAAGAGCGCTTGAAAAGGCTCAGCATGAGGAGGAAATGGTATGTTTGGTGAAGTCACCAAAGCAAGATTTCTCTCGTCGAATTGGTGATGGGAGTGAAACTCTAGAAGTTTTACTGGCACAGAGAAATTATTTCTGTATTTCTGCTTTCTGCAGGCAATGCTAGCCAGAGAGCGTGCTCGAGCAGAGTTTCAAGATTGGGAGAAGAAAGAAGAGGAGGTATGGCTACTGGTTATTCTGTATTTCAAGTTCTCCATCTCTCATTAACTAGTCTTCAGAGGCATCATTTTGACAATCATTTTTCTCAAGATTGTGAGTCTTTCACACATTTTCTCTTGCAGTTTCATTTTGATCAAAGCAAAGTCAGGTCAGAGATCAGATTGCGTGAGGGGCGTGCAAAAGCAATTGATGTTCTATCAAAGCACCTCAATGGTTCAGATGATCTGGATATTGAATTGAATGAACCTTACATGGTCTTCAAGGTGAAAATTTAATTTATTCTAATATTAAACTGCGTATTCTGACAGACGTGCGCTTGTTTGCCTTTCCTGCTTGTATTTTATTTTCTTTGAAAAGCTAAATGATTTCTCACATATATAAGGTATTGAAGAGGTACTCTTCTATGTAAATTTATGAAAGGAGAGTGTGCTAATAATCAAACGAAAAGTCTCTGTTCTGTTAATACAAACTCAACTTCTGTAAAGTTTTTAACCTATTCACCATACATCTAGTTGCTTGTCTCTTAAACAATGGAACTCTCCCCACCCTCGAAACCAGTCTAGAAATTGGAGGAGGTATAGGACATAAGAGGTTTCTCTAATTTTTGTCATTGATAATGCAAATGCCTTTCAAAGCTCTGAGTTACTTGCTGACTTAAAAAGCTCATGCCTCCTGTATTCGAAAAAATTGCAGCAGTGGATTTAGTTGTCGTCTCAACAAAGAGCAATAAATTGATCAATTGTTTACTAATTCACATGCTCTTGCATATAGAGTAATCTATATGCCAGCCTGTAACCTCTATTCTGCATACTGTCCCTGTTAAGATGCCCTCTTAAAGAGCCTCCAAACGGTGAAAGTCACTCAGATTGTCTATTTGAGATTAAGTGTTTCAGATAAAAAATCTTTTAAAGAGGGATTTCAGTAAGGGTTGGCTGAAAAATTTCATTCAGCATTAAACGCCTCCTATGCTTCTTTTTTACCTTGCCCCACACAAGTAGCTTATACATCTAATTAAAAAGTTGTTTTAAATGCCACTTTTGAGTCATCCATGTACATGAATAGCTCCACTGAATTATGTTTGTACATGTTTTTGGAAAGCAACAATATACTTTCATCTGTGGCTGATCTGAAAATGTCGGGATGGATTTTCCTTTAAGTATAATCCAGCATACTCTTTTTTTATCTGTGATGTTTTAACCTGTAGTGCCTGCAGTCCATGTTATTCTGAAAATTGACAGATGTACATGTTCCTCTGATAGTAACTGAACATCTTTTACCATAGTTTTATTTCCTTTCATTGTCTAGAGTTTCTTCATTAGCATCTAATGGCCAGCGTCTCTTTTATATAGAAGATTGGATTGATAGATTCTTTCACTTTGCTTGAAGATCATGTTAGCTGTTACTTGGATTTGAGTAGAGAAGAGCTTGTTTGAGCTGCGTTTGACTTGGCTGCTGCTACTTTCTAAATTGAATTTTGGCCTTAAGTCCTCCTTCCCGTCCTCCTCTTTTCTCTCATTTTGACTTTTATTCGATTGAGTATTTAGGAGTTGAAACTTTTGAAATTGTTGCATTTCCAAAGACACAAGAAAAAGGAAGAAATAATCAAAAAGATCTTGCAATTTATGGGGTAATTTTACATTCACTTGGAAGTCAAATCTCTCATCTAAAGCTGGGGAATAGGGGACTGCTTCTGGGCCTAGCTTCTCTTTTTGTGGCTTTGGTGCCAGACAACTTGTTGGATTGAAAGTCCTAAGCCACGAAAAAGTGTGGATAAAAGCTCCTCAAACAAGCTCTAAATATTTTATTTTATTTCGATCAGACAATTAAGCTGCTTGGGAAGTGCATCTTTTTCACTTTGGGATTTGATTTAGCAGTTTGATACTCGGCTTCAGTGGTCGATAGTAGGTGGATCATAAATTGTTGACCATACAGACTGTGCTTTAATTGACCATGAAGTGAATTTGTTGTTAAAACTATGGTGTATAAATATTCCTGTAGGTATCTCCAAAGAAATGCATAAAATGAGAACTCATCCGGTTGTTTGTTATCCTGATAAAGTATTCAAAATAAATTTTTGATAAGTTGAATTTGGAGAGGCTTATTATTATGGTAGCTTAGCTGTCCTCGCCACTGCATTTGAATCAGGGCTTAACAGCGAAAGAAATGGAAGAGCTTCGTGGTGACATCAAAATGCATCTCGATTTGGATACAGAGACACCGACACATGTTGAGTACTGGAAGGTAATATGCTTTTTTACTTTTTTTTATTTTCATGCGAATGGTTTAGAGATCTTTCATTTAGTGTCTAATAGTCATCATGTGACTCACTTCTCAGCATCCTTGATTTTGGTATCTATCCTAGGCATGGAAGTGCTATATGAGCTTGATGAGATCATGGACACTTAACATGGTTGTTTGACCTTTGAGCAGTGCAATGATGTTATCTGAAAGTAGTGTCTGAAAGGGTGGATTATTCATTGTAGCATATGAAAAGTTGACCATCTGGGTCTACAGATTCTTATTTCTTTATCTTACTGAGCAGGCACTTCTAGTGGTTTGCGATTGGGAGCTGGCAGAAGCTAGGAAAAAGGATGCGCTTGATCGAGCTAGAGTGCGTGGGGAAGGAGCCTCCTGCTGAGTTGCTTGCAGAAGAAAGGGGTATGCATTCTAGCATCGAAGCAGATGTGAGGGATTATTTGCATAAGAAGACCTACCGAGAATTGGAGGATATACATGCTGGTGTTGAGACTCAGTTGCGTTCTGGCACAGCTAAGGTCGTGGAGTTTTGGGAGGTTATCCTCAAACGTATCCACATATACAAGGCAAAGGTATTTTTATTTTGATATTCTTTCACTGCTGATAATGTATATTGGTACATCAATTTTGACTAAATGAAACATAGGCTTTTTTGAAAGAATTTCATGCGAAAATGTTGCGCAAGCATCTTCAACGTCTGGAGCAGCCTGTGGATGTCGATGATAATCCAGAAACTGCTAATGTCCTCAGTCCTATACAAGAAGATGTGCCTGATGGTATGTTTCTGTCTACTAGTAACTTTTCTATAGAATTCTTGTTTTACCTTTCAGTTCAGACTGGGTACTAAGTTACCATTACTGTGGTTTTGATGTTTAGATGAAGGATCAATGTCCCCAGAACCCTTACCTCAAGAAGAGATGATGGAGTCAGAAGAGGAGGCTGGATCATTTTCTCCGCAGCTGCTGCATGGTGAAGAAACTGAAGGGGCCATTGACCCTGAAGAGGACAGAGCTGCATTGGTAACTTCCTTTGCTCCCTGCAGAATACTTAGTGCAAAGTGAGTAAGGGTGTGTATCTAACCAGAGGTTTCTGGTATATATTCTTAGGAACGGAAAAGAATGGAGGTGCTAGAAGAACAACAAAGACGGATGCAAGAAGCAATGGCGTCAAAGCCAGCTCCATCAGAAGATAATTTTGAAATGAAGGCCATCAAAGCCATGGGAGCCATGGAGGAAGGTGATGCAGTTTTTGGCACTGGTGCGGAGGTGAATCTGGACTCACAGGTGCTTCATGTCTCCAATTTTCTCCACTGGTTTTGACTTATTCGTGTCATATTTTTCTCAGATAACCTGATCCTTGAATTTATCCATGCGGATGCAGGTTTATTGGTGGCATGATAAGTATCGACCGAGAAAACCAAAATACTTCAACCGTGTTCACACTGGATATGAGTGGAATAAGTACAATCAAACACATTACGATCACGATAATCCACCTCCGAAGATCGTCCAAGGGTATAAATTCAATATCTTCTACCCTGACCTTGTTGACAAAATTAAGGCCCCAACATACACGATTGAAAAGGATGGGAATAGCTCAGAGACGTGTATCATCCGGTTCCACGCCGGGCCCCCATATGAGGATATTGTGAGTCTACTTGATCAGAAAATCACCTTTATGCATTTGTAAACCTTTTGGCTGTCATATGATTCACATGCTGCTGGTGTGCTGCAGGCTTTTAGGATTGTGAATAAAGAGTGGGAATATTCTCACAAGAAGGGCTTCAAATGCACTTTTGAAAGAGGGATTTTGCATGTTTATTTCAACTTCAAACGTTACCGCTACCGTCGATAAACTGTTTTTTCTTTTTTTATGGAAACCATAGGCAAACAGCTACTACTTGTTTTGAATCTTCTTTGACACTGGGAATTGCCAGTCGGATGTGGATTGTAACTTCAATGCTCAAACTAATTGTATGATGACCATTTGGGAAAGCTAGGAGACCAAATTTTGTATAATGACATATTCACTTAGCAGTCTGGTAATACACGCTGAACAGTTATTTTACTTGCTAGCTTGGAGTAGTTGTATTTTTTATTTGTTTTCTCGACCAAGGTATTTTATAATTACAGGTTGGAAATTGATGCGGGTTGTGTTTACTTGCATCAAATGTACAAAGTTATTGATACTTGCTTCCTAGGAATATGTGAGGCAGCTGCCCGTTGGTTATCCTTTATCGATCCGGCTATTTACGCGAAGCAACTACATGTTGACCTTGAAATCCTTCTTTCATCAAGAGCCTGTCCCGAGATCTTCTAATTACTCTTTCAAGATGATTAAAGTGAGAGCTTATCCTGGGTGATTTGCCTTTGCTGTGGCTTTGGCCGTGGCTCTAAAGTCTGGCCTTTTATGCTTTGGGTGTATTATGAATTTATCTTTATAGTTAAGGATATGAAATTATTACCAGAAGCTTAAAATGAATAATAAAAAAAAAAAAGAGAGCAACTCTTAAGCAATGCTTCGACACTGGTTCACTCACGTTGGTTCGACTAGATTGATTTTTAATCGAGGACACAGAAGCATGGGGTAGCTTGCCGAAGATAAAAGAACACGTTAATAGTTCATATTTGGTCCATGGTTAACACATTGTCACCGATGGATATTGAATTGATTGGTTTAGTATGAAGTCCAAAAAAAGTCAACATCACATAAAGCATTATGTGAAATCTCAAAATTCTAGGAACAGTACTGAAAAACAATTCTAAATCTGGTTTCGTATAAGCATTTAAATAGATGCTAGGATATAGCAACTTGTTTGCACACGCACACACAATACTGTTCTTGAACTCTAAGCCAATACCAAGAAATTCATTTTATTCCAAGGCAACTATATTTCCGCAACCGCAAATTCTTCTCACACAACTCTCTCGAACACTATATTTGTATTAGAATTACCCCTAACAATCGACTTGCAATTGACATATATGTTCTTGAAAAGTAAAAAGATTAATATGACCTCTTTTCTCAACATGTATCGTGAAAATACTAGATTTTTCCCATAGGAGAGAAGATAAATTAATTAAGCCCACCGCCTAAATCATAAGAGCATGTTGATCTTGACCTAAGCTATCGATCTAGTAGTGGTCATGCA
Organism: Syzygium grande; assembly: GCA_024733475.1. NCBI lineage: Eukaryota > Viridiplantae > Streptophyta > Magnoliopsida > Myrtales > Myrtaceae > Syzygium > Syzygium grande. The sequence goes on from JAMXDD010000010.1 coordinate 31,850,376, forward strand.
TGCCGTGGGATATTTTTGACTCAAACCAAAGTGATTTTATTGCAAGGGCACCCGAGTCCATTGGACTAAATGCATCGTAGCCGTCCATTTTATGGGTCCTCTATATTAGGCCCACATGAGATTCACTGGGTTTATGATGGACCCGAGTGGTGGACCCGAGATCAAGGAAGAAGTTTTCCACGACCAAAGAACTAGAATTTTTAGGCATTAGACTAAAGGGGTCAGATGTTGGACCCCTAAGCCTAAAAAGGAAAAATCACTAGAGCCTGTTTAGCTTGCTAATTGGAGAATCCAGTCAGTCTACAATTACATAAGTTTTTTGTGCCCCCTCATTTTCCAAGTCTTTGGTGGGCTACGTTTTCTTTTAATGATATTGTCACAAGAGATTCTCACTGATTTGATGTGATTGTCTTTATTGCAGTACTTGGAAAAGCTTCCCTCATAACTTGTGTGTTGCGCATGATTGCTCATCTCCACCCGGGAGAGCTGCTCATCTCCACCCGGGAAAGCTGTGGAGACAATGATTAGTCTTCCTAAAAGAATTCGTGGATCAATCTCGTTTGCTTTTGACTAATCCCATTTTGATATCTTTGTTTAGTTTACACATTGAGATTTGTTAAACTTTTCTTCCTTCCAACCAGTAGGAAGAAAGAAACATTTCGGCATGTGTCTGGTTCCAAGTGAAGCAACAATATCTGACAATCTGCTTTTTTCGCCAGTGTTGGATATGGCCCCTTTGTGCTCCTGCAATAACCCAAAAGGAGCTTAGAAAAATGTTTGTTTCGATTGTTGGAGCACCCCAAAATTGGGAGAGGAATGGCATGCGCGAGTACAAGTGCACAAATCATATTACTGTTTAACTTATTGTGCCGGTTTGAGTCACATTGCACTAGCATCACATAAATAACTATTTCCAAAATGATTATGACTGCGTGGCAGTGATGACGTGAAAATAAATGATCAATCATCACTGTCCATGTACTTTGACTCTCATCTTATTTAGCACTACATGTGCAATGCATCCCACTTTTAATTGGCCATTATGCCACTTGTTACTGTTAAGGGATATAGCCGTTACTTAAAATGCATCTGCCCAAACGACGATTTTTATGTTTCCATGGTTTTTCCCTTCAGGGCTTCTTCAATTGAATTATATTAATTCCTTGACCACCATAGTGTATCTGCATTTAGCCATATTTACTTTCATTATTAAAAGTGCTTTTCCACATTCATTTTTCAGTTTATTCATACCGCTGATCCGCGATCCTGTTTTGTTGCCTCTCCCTAGCACCTTTCCAGAACCATATCGCAAGAATCACGATACATTAAACACAACAGAGCATGCCTAGTTCTTGGCCTCCTTGTATTAGCTGGATCCAAGAAAGCTTTGGATCGTATGAACAGACAAGAAAATAAGAACAAAAACAGAAAAGAACATAAAAGAAAGCAGAGTAAATACTTGAAAGTCCATCTCTCGACTCATCTTTTATAATGCCAAAGTTACAAGACCCTCAAAAGATTCCACCAATCTCAAATAAGATCCACAGGTCCACATTTCATGGATCACACTTTCTGCTCAAAGCTTAGCATCTGATCCCTTAACTTTCCCTCTTTCCTCTCCTGACCCGCCAAATCTATATTCCTCATACCGCTTTCTTATCGAAACCGCTTGGCATTGTCGTTTCCGCGACATCAGCAACGCTCCATTTCTCTTTTTCTGATGTGATTTTTCAAAATTAACGTCATTCAATTGACATGGAAGACAAAAAAAGATCATGAAACTAAATTCCATCCGATGATTGCAGTCCCATCGGCTCCGGAACACTCTGCCAGTCGGCTTGACATACGGGTTGAATGATGCACTCGAGTTCTTTGACAACATCCTTCATGCTTGGTCTGTCCTCCTTTCTCTCCCTAGACAGGCGAATGCCAGCTCCAAGAAGAGCTTCACACTGTTCAATATATCAGTAGAAGGTTCCGTCATAAGCAGCTTCCTGTCTACAACTCCCATCAGATCCCCGTTTTTAGCTCGTTGTCTGACAAAGATGGCCAAGTTGACATCGTCCTCATTTCGAGTGAAGTCAATTGCCTTCTGCGAGGTCAGAAGCTCGAGCAGCACGACACCGAAGCTGTACACATCGCTCTTGTCAGTCAGCTGGTAGTTGCGGTAGTATTCCGGGTCCAAATAGCCTAATGTTCCTTGAGCACATGTTGAAACGTGGCTAAGACCTGGCTGGGCAAGCCTCGAGAGCCCAAAATCTGCAACTTTCACATTGAAGTCGTCGTCCAATAAGATATTTGTGGATTTGACGTCTCTGTGGTAAATGGGCGTGTACGCTGCGGAATGGAGATAAGCTAGTGCCTCTGCAGTCTGCAGAGCAATTTTAAGCCTCGTCATCCAGTCTAAATATGTCGACCTCTTTTTGTGCAAATGGTCATGGAGCGTCCCATTTGCGATGTACTCATAAACCATCAACGGCACGTCGGCTTCCATACAACAACCGAGGGGCTTAACTAGGTTCTTGTGATTGACTTGAGATAGGATCCCAACTTCATTCAGTACCTGTTGTGTGCTCTTGATATTCCCCACTTTAGCTGACTTGATGGCCACGATAGTCCCATCCGGAAGCTCGCCTCTGTAGACCTCTCCAAATCCGCCACTTCCCAAGAGCCGGTCTTTGGAGAAATTGCTAGTTGCTTTCTTCACCTCCTTCAAGCTGAACATCCTAGCAGATTTCCCACAAGTGCTCGACTTCAACATATCTTCTCTCGCCTTGGCCAGTTTCGCCCTATTAGATAGCCTGTAGGACTTTCTTAGGGTGATAGTAGCTGCTACTGTGGTTAGGCAAAGAAAACAAATTACACTGGTTGATATCTTTATACCGAGGGTCGAATAAGTATGTTTCTTCGTCCTCAAGCAAGTCCCTAGAGTGCGGTCACGAAAGTAACCTTTATTGCAGAGGCAGCGTAGGGGACCATCTGGTGCAACTCTTGAGCACTTGGAGTTTCCAGAGCAATCTAGTTGCGATCTACAGAGAGGTTCAGGTGGAGGGGCCCACTGTACTTCGAGACCCTCTTCCCATTGATTGGGCAGTTTATGCGGGTCCAAATGAAGGATGCTCCTGAACGCTTGACAACCCGAACTGTGGAGCCGGATCTTGTAAGCAGAAGGCATGCCGCCAGCAACGAAGGTGCAACATGGGTCGAGACTGCTGGCACACTGAGCCGCTCGAGCTTTGTCAATATGTCCCGAGCTCTCCAGGTAACGGTGGCAGAGGCTCGTGGAAGTGCAGTTGAGAGGAGAGACAAGGAGCCGAGGTGAGCAGTCGAACAAAAAGATTGTATTCGACGAAGTTATGTTGAAGGGGAGAGATTGATTCAACCAGAGGCCTTCGCTAACTAGCGCGTCATGAGTAACACACGAGTTGCCAATCCAGGGCGATGGTTGCACGACCATCCTCTGAGAGGAAGCTATGATCCGGTTCACCAGATAGGAGCTCCCGTTGAGTGCGTTGAAGTACAGTTTTTGAGACCCAGGATCGCAGCGGAGCGAGTAATCCGGATCACCACAGGCGGGATCGGTACTGAGAGGGTAGGGGATACTCATGGAGCCACAGTCTGGGCATGTCTTTTGTGTGGAACACTGATGGATGAAGCAAAGATGAACAGTCAAAAATCCACAAAGGAGGCTTAGTTTATGACCAGGCCTTCTTGGCTTTGGCATGGTCATTGTTGCATGCAAAGGAGAAGTTACGAAAATTGCAATACTATGACATGACAAAGGAAGAGGCTTGGGTAGATAAAGAGTTTAGAATGGGAATAAAGTGGGGGTAAAAATTTAAAAATTCTAAAGTGGGTACAGGAATCTAGGGTCACTGAAAGTTTTATCTTTCTAGGGGAAATCTGATTCCTGTCACAATCTGGGGAAGTGATGTTCAAGAAGTGTACTCCTCTGGAAGGAAAAGATTTTCCCAGAAATGGTTTTGCGCCTGTTTAATGGGGATTCATGCTTTTTCTCCACTCGTTATATTGAGGGACTAATTTATATTCACGAGAGATAAGGCAATGGCTTGAGCGTGAATGATAATTATTCTTTTTTCCTGGTCTTATTTTTGGTTAGAATTAGATATTTTCCTAAATGAGTTTTCGAGCTAGAAATAGCGTTTGATAATAACACAAATTTTCTATTATTAGAATAGAAATTTGTTCAATAACCTATTATTAAATTTCTATTCCTGGCGGGCGGCGGCGGACAGCCGACGGGAGGCAACCGACGGTTGGCACGGTGGGGGGTGGTGACGGGCGGTGAGGGTGAGCAATAAGAGAGTTGTTATTTCTATTTCCATTCCAAAAATAGAAAAGTAAAAAATTTCTACTTTTCATTTAAGTTCCGAACCTATTTTTGCTTTGAAAATATATCCCGAAAGTAAAAAATGAAATTGCGTTATCAAATGAATTTCCATGCCAAACCTTTTCCCGAAAACAGAAAAATAGAACAACAAGTAAATAGAATGGTTATCATTCACGCTCTAAGTGGCACTACACTATCTATAATTGTGATGTTATGAACATTTTCTTCTCTATAGAAATGCACAGAGAAATGTTTCTCAAACTTCATGGAGAGAATTGCCAGACCAGACCAGCCTACTCAGCAAACAATTAAGGTGACGAAAAAGTGCGGTAGACAAAACCTTGGGTTGATAAGACAATTTGTATATCTGTGTTGCTACTAATGTGATGAGAGAATTCAGTCTGTAATCACTTGAAAAAAAAGGGCTGAAGACCATCTACTTCCATTCATTCTGCTACTTAACTCTATAATATCTGTGAAAAGACGGTGCCTCTATGTATATGCTTTCTACATCTAGGATCTGGAAGAAAAGTTATAGGAAAGGTGATTCCGCATGCATAACGAAACACTAAAGCCTTCCTCACAAGTCCATCTTTCCGCCCTTGAGATGCTTATTGGATTTTGCCAAAAGTAATGTGCCGCCTTTTTTTTGCAGTCGCATCCCAAAAGAACCCACGAACTTGGGGCAAAAATCTCCTGACTTTTTAAACTTTCCCAAAAAAACTCGTGAACTTTTCCTTGATAGACAAAAACGCCCAACGTTAAGTTTTCCAGGCAAATGACGTAGCTAAGGTGCTGATTTGTACAGCAAAACACGTCCGCTTGAGCCAAAAGATGCCACAGACACGTCAATAAAAGCCAAATAACACAACACTGTTCTCCGAAGGGATAATGACACAAACAGTCCTTGAATTTTGATCCAATATACAATTTGATCCTTAAACTTTAAATTTGTTCAATTTAGTCCATAAATTTTAGTATAATGTTCAATTTGGTCTATGAACTTTTAATCTGTTCAATTTGGTCCCTGGACTTTTGGTACATGTTCAATTTAATCTCTCAACTATATAACAATATTCAATATAGTCCCTGAACTTGAATTAATGGAAGGACTACATTAAACATTTTTATATAGTTTAGGAACTAAATTGAATATGTATTAAAAGTTTAGGGACCACATTGAATAAATTAAAAGTTCAAGGATCAAATTGAATATTATGCTAAAGTTCATGGATTACATTAAATAAATTAAAAGTTTAGAGATCAAATTTTACATTTGACCAAAGTTCGGGGATTGTTTGTATCATTTTCTCTTCTCCGAAACACAGTCATTTTTTATTCCTCTTGGTTAGGCCTAATATGTTCCACGCATGTCTTAGGATATCACTGCAAATCTTTTCCCTGCTAATCTATTTCTCTAAAACATCACTGTTGATCACGTCACATGCCATATCAGTTTACTTAAATGGAAAATTTAATTGTAAGCATTTTTGCCTCTTGACAAAATATTTAAGGCTTTTTTGCATTTAAAAAATCAGATATCTAACAAGCCAAAATTCAGGTTTTTTTTTGGGATGAGGGATTTGGCTATTTTTTAGGGTAAATGATATAAATAGTCTCTGAACTTTGGTCCACTATACAATGTCATCATTGGGCTTTTAATTTATTCAATGTGTTTCCTGAACTATTAGTAAATGTTCAATATCGTCCTTCTATTTGCTCAAACGACAAATCAACCATTATTTTGATGACGTGATTATCATATGCTGAGTTTGATTTTTAAAAAAGATGAGTCAAACATGTCCATTTACTTTAGACAAGGGAAAAAAAAATTAGGCCATTAACTTGTCCTTCATTATTTGATGACATGATTATTATTTTTTGTCCTCAATTCAAACTTAACAAATTAGAAGCCATATTAGCAGATTTCATTAACTTAAATTAAGGAAATGACGATGTTAACATTTTCATATAATCTGTGGATTAGATTGACCATTTACCGATAGTTCAGAGATTATATTGAACAAATTAATAATTTAAGAACCACGTTACATATTGAACCAAAGTTTGAGGACCATTTGCGTCATTTTCCCCTTTTTTTTACCAGCCCTTCGAAGCTTTTGGACAGAAATTGGCATCATTGTTCGTTGTCTTCAACATACCGTATGGGAGAGAATCATATAAATGTCAGGTAAATAACAACAATAATTGATTAATGCACTCAGCTGACATCTACAAAAGACACTTTCTTACGCAATAAGTGTAGGACTAATCAAAATAAATTGAGCAACTTGCAGGATAGCAGACTCGTGCATCTCTAGTCATACACACTATCGTCTGCGGCACTCGGGCTCCATATAATTCAGTTTTTGCAAAAGCTTCGAGCTTCTTGTATTCATCTCGCTCAGAAACGCCGCATGATAAGCAATTGGGAAGATACAGGATCTAACCTTCGACGATTTTGACAGGAGATCTGCGGAACAAACAATCATTTTCACCCACTGTTTGAAAACATCTGAAAGTCAATACGCTACTTTGGTTTCTCCTCAATGTGTACGTCTTACCCGAAGGGACTTTGCTTGATGGCTAGGAGTTCAACATCCAACTGCCATTCCACAACAGGGGATGCGAAAGTCAAGAAGACACCGAAGGAGGCAGTAGAGTAAATAAATATGTGAGGTTGGCTACAAAAAATCACGTGAAGGTAGCCATATGCGAAGGATGTCATAAGTTTGTTACGCACAAAAAGATGCTATTTTTGTTTGAGAATTGAGGCAGCAGGGTCAAAACACTTCACGTTTAGGAGGACTGACGATGCTCCTCCTTTAATTATGGAGTACTCATGTGGAGCATCACGGCTGTGCCACCTAATGAACTTCAGGGATAAAATTGTCAACAGCAGTGAAGTTCATCGGATGGCCAATGTTCATGGTATATCAGCACTCCAAAGACCAGTGTTGAGACATTTTTTTTTTCGTTTTTGTTAATGTGACAGACCCAACCTTAGATCTCTCCTAAAACTTCTTCCAGTGAGAAATGTAACCTTCCAAGGTTCCAACTTGCTCTATCTGCAGACAATAACTAGAAACAATAGCTAGAGCATGGAAACTTTTACATCTTTCCATGTGAGCTACATCTCATGCAAATCAATCGGGGAGAGGGCTATGCAAAGGGCTACAGAAGAGTCATAGTCATATAGATGACGAGATTTTTTTGTTGTCCTTCTTCCAGTGGTATGACTTCAGCAGGATAACAAGAATAGGAGAAGTCTCATATACAACGAACCCTTGGGAATTCTTCTAGTAATAAAGAAAATAGTGGTGGAACTGCAAGACGCCAATTTCTTCTTTCTAGCTATAGATTGGTTCTGTTAGATTGCATCAGATGGGTTAATATTTTGTGGTCCTCCCATCTTAAAATATTTTTGAACAAATGCGCACATTACTTATCATTTTACTAGTTTCCCAGAAGTTACTGTAACCTCCTTCTGAGTGTGGAAAGAACTTGTCAATAAGTACAATATGCTGCTTATGAACATAGAAGAACTTCACTGGATGAGACAATGACCATCATAAATCAAAGTGCAGAGAAGGCCAGAAAGGAAGTGCGTTACCTCTATTGTTGCATTGGGCGGGATCTCCTGAACCCCTTTGCTTCCATAGGCTAGTTCAGGTGGAACTATTAGTAGTCTCTGAATTCAAGAAGAACAGCCGGGATTCAAATTGGATGCACACAAAAGTAAAAGAGAATATATTAACAAGAGAGGCAAGTGGAGGAAAGTCTTGTTGACACTCCATGGATCATCCACTTAGGCACTGAAACCTATCTACCGCCATTTACTCCATAAGATCTGCAAATCATATCATGTACTGTAATCCTCGCTATTGCACTTCACTAATATACTTATGCAGAAGTGATACAGCAGCTCTTCTGCCAGTTAATACTTGAACCGCTTGCTTAGGCAATACCTCCTTAGTTGGTTCCTTATAGGAATTGTAGACAGAGCAGCTCAAGAATTGTTTCCCAAAGCAGACAAAAGAATATATGCATTTTGAAATAATAAAAAGGTAATGTTCTGAGTTGGTCAACGTTGACGAAGTTATATCATGCTACAATATAAAATATAGTACCTGGCCGCCCACTCGCATGCCTTGAACCCCCAAGTCCAAACCCTTAAGGACTGTGCCCCTCTCTGATTGGCCAACATCAAATCCATATGGCTGCAGCAATTAAGAAATGATAGTATTAACCAAGCTAAGGTCATAGGATGAAATGCCATAAGAACTATACAAACTGGAAACACAAAATTCACGTCACAAAGATGGAACTAAAAGTTCAGATCTAATTCAACAAATCAAGTCGTTGTGTATGAATCCTTAGAATAGAGGTTCATGGCAGCATCTTAAAACACAGTGTTACATGCAACGCTGATTTGAACTTGTTAACAGGAGCTTAGGATGAACTACCTTCTTGGTGATTCATTCTGATGCTATTTTCAATCAGTTAAATGAGCTTGTTCACCATGCTTTTGGAATAACTTGTAGCAAGTCACTTTGTCAACTATCCAATTGCAAAGTAATGAAATGTTGATGTTGCATGATTTGTGGTATGCGGATAATGAACCCTTCCACATCAGTTCCCATCATGTGTTGAGTCAACTTTCTATAACTTATTCTACAGATATCCGTTGGACTAAACCAGATTGAAACCAATTTGAGAGTATAGTAAACTGATCAAAGGTTTTGAAAGTGTAGAAAAGAGTACCATTATATTGCACTTGCACCCCAATTAAAGGAAGACAAAGTTAAGTATTAAAGAGTATGCCTTCAATGTCGATTATTCTCAAACTTGAACTCTTAAAACGTGAAACCATAAACTCTAAATGTATTAATGGAGTTGTACTAGTTGTGAAATGACCAGAGGATTGGCTATCACATGCTAAAGTTGTTTACCAAAACAGAAAAGGAGATAGTTCAATTTTTGCAGTTCCAAGAAGTAAAGACGATCCTCCCAATTTTTTTCTGCTGACAAACAATAAAATCAGATCTGGACGCCACATATTGGTTTGATCATAACATGGTAATGACTAAACTATCGTGATGAAGTAAGCTTAAAACACAGTGAATTAGCTCAATGAGGATCCAAATCATGCATTAACCACAGATTCCTATATGATTTAGTCGAACGCAAATGAGTTGAACTTAGTAAATAGCTTCCAATTAGGAATGACTAAACACTCTTACCGTGCCTCCACCCACACCGAGCCCCTGTCTGCTAGTCATAAAAGTAATGCCCTTCCATTTAGCAACATAGTGGACCTGATGAAGGTTAAAAGTCATAAGTACTGCATAGTAATTCATTATTTGATTAATCAGAAAAGTAATTGAAGAAAGCATATTTTTCTACATCAACATAAATGGATTAATGCAGCATTACACGCCTTCTTCATAGTTATTACAGACCACGAATAGGTTGATAGCTTTAATTTTCAGAATGTCTAACTGTTTCATACACATAATGGAACCCCTGTACTTTTTTTTCCAGCTTAACAATTTTGCTATAGCCTTCATACTGCACTATCATTCCCAGCAAAATGCCAAGTTTTTTGTGCAGAGAGTGAATATTTAAAGGCTTTCAAGAAGTTACTTCCATATTGTTTATCTAGTAACATTGTAAGCCATAATACACTGGAGCACATTACAGACTGCATCAGTCGTATCATTATGCATTAATGAGACATCACCACTCCATCCTAAGGGGAGTGAATGCTGAACTATCTCAGGATGGATTTCGTGTCACTGGTCATTTATAAGTTTAAAAAATTACAGATAACCACTTTCTCACATAATAAGAGCCTTTCTCCTCACCATACTTCCACATACATGACCTTTCGTAAATTAATGACTGCACAATGTAAGTCTCGTGAGAGCAAGATACAAAAAGATTATCCGATGCATAAATAGCACATAAGGTGCAATCAGATGCATGATATTATGCTATCATTTAAGTAGAAGTAAAGAGGGCTGAAGTCTATCAGAAAACATGAAATTCAGCATGAATTACAACCGTACTGCAACCCTTGATCCCTTCACAGCCTCAGTTCCACCTCCTACTTTTATATCGTAATACCTGGAGCAGAACATTTTCAAAGTTACCATTCATGAGTCCTCTCGCATTAAAATTACACCTCCAAATAACTTTTTCAGATATAAAAGCCTAAATTGCAATCAAAAATAGAATATCGTGACAATTTGAGAGCAATGATACTCTGTGACATTTGATGCTCTGAAGTTTCTGCAAATTTATTCCAAAATATTCTCTTTTAAATTCTGCATAAGTCTGGATCATTCACTTTCCTTACTAAGCCATCGTTTGAATGAACTATGCAATCTAGCGTCAATTGATTGACATCGGCCCTCAAATAGTTGAAAATAGATTGAATATAAACAGGAGAATGAGCTCCCAAAGTGTAGAAAACAAAGCACCACTTAAGAGTCTTGACTAGAAACTTGCTCCATGGAAAATATAAATGAAAAAAAAATGTAGAAGAAAAGAGATTCAGGTGACTAACTTCAGACCACTGGGGAGGGATTTGAAATCACTCTCTGGTACTTTGGCTCCTCGGAGCTGCAGCACCACCAAAAGTGCATCATTGCTCATGTAAACAACAACTCTAAACAAGGCATGAAGTAAGGGCGATTAAAACTTACTGCTCTTCTACTCGTGCTAACAGCATGAGCTGCATCAGATATGCACGTGCCAGCAGCTGATATAAACAACTCATTAGGACAAAGACAAATCTTGAGAGAGCTGTCAGGGATGACAGGACCCTGATGAATAGATTTAGGTAGGTTCTAATAGAAAAAACTTGTCAGATAGATGCATCCACGAATTCCCACTCTTAAATAGTTTACAGCGTGTAAAACTCGACCCTTAGGGGGAGTAAAAAGAATGGAAAAACAATGTTTACGACTCCAACTTACTCATCAGAGGACTTCAACTTAAAAACACAGAAGGAACAGTTTTGTGCTCTGGTCAAGTTTCTCTTTTTCTTCTTTTGAAGACATTACATACGGCAGTTAAACATCCTATTTCATTCACACGAGCAGTTTACTCCATGATAGCACAGCAAACATCGATCCTTTCCACAATCAGCAAAAGAAGTCCGCATTTCATGGGCATGCCGCATAGATGTTTGCATTACGTTTCCAATCTCCGATGATTGAAACTGGCAATTAAAGAACCCATTTGAAGAAAAAATCTAAAAAGAAAATCCTCAAATCAATGTCAATCCACATGAAGCTGAGCTGCATAAGAGCTTGAAATGCCACCCGTCTCTGATGACGACATAAACTGACCTGACACTAGGAGACAAGCCAGGAGTGCTCTTCTTCCGTCGGAGCGCAACGGCAACGGCGTGAGCTCTGCTTTCGCAGAATCACTGGAGGGAGATGATGAGCATCGGCAAAGAGTGACGGTCGGTGCCTTCCTGATTTGTTTGCTTCCTGAGGAATTACAAGATCAAAGAAACAATCAGCTGAATTCATAGAGAGAGAGAGAGAGAGAGAGAGAGAGAGAGAGAGAGAGAGAGAGAGAGAGAGGGTACTTATGGAGAATGCTGGGGAGAAGAGGCTGTGAAGGTGGATTTGGAATGCGTGTGGTTGAGGGGGAGGGAGAACAGAGAGTCCCATGGAAGAGTTCGTGTTGCAGTGACAGTTAAAGCAGAGAAACCAAAGGAGCAGCGGCTTTGATCTCCCTCCGACATTATGGATTTTAGAGAGAGAGAGAGAGAGGAGATAGTAAATGAATCTGGTCCACATTTTGGCAAGCCCGAAATCGGAGAACGCCTTGGATAAGTTTCTTCCGGGGGCCCCCCCGCTCGTTCTTCAACTTGAAAGGGAAAAAAAGTCTCATGTGTTTTGTTCCTAGGTAATGGTGAAAAACTCAAAATCATATTTGGTTTTCCACCGAGGATTTTGTTATTAAATATCTCGGAGGCACTCGTTATAAACCTAAATAAAAAGAAAACTATCGTTTCAATGCATTGTCTCTATGATATTATGTATAATGTGTGCACTGGAAATGAAAATGGTACTTTATTCTGGATAAATTAGGACACTCATCAAGAAGATTCTATCAAATATTAAGAAGTTTTGGAAGGGGCGCCCATGCTTTGTCATAAACTCCAATCATCATACAACACCAATTGAACTTTCTTTTTACTATGGTTGTTAATCCTTCATCGCTCTTTTTCATTAATTTCTGAAAAGAGAAACCAACTTCATCGCAGGGAGATATCTCCCCTAATTCAGAAGTCGGACCAATTCATTCACTCAAGAACTAAAATCATTGAATAATATGACAACTAGTATATAATAATTGCCACATACCGAATTCTCTAATGTCAGACTCTTTCACTTGGTATTCTCTTGGTGCACCTCAATGGTAAACACGTGTAATGCATATGACTCTTTAGATTGAAAATGTGGTTTTCATCACATTATAAGTAGGGAAGTAAGAAACAGTATAAACCCCTTGAATTTGCGAAGTAGTACACGTTGGGCCCAAATTTTACAAACCTCTTTGAACTTTAGATAATGAAGAATTGTTCTTCAAATTCTCATGGCTCTTGTTAAGGAGTGTTGTGGAGTATTCACTATGCACTAAGCATACCCGTATATCAATTCTTAATGTATTGCTTACAGATAAACATAACACACAACAATATTGAAAAAAACAAACTTCCACATCTTGCTGCTTTAAAGAACACGTTTATATTAAAGAAAAATCTAATGTAGCAATACGCAAGTAATTATTCAAGCCAATAGGCCCATTAAATCATCCAACAAACATCTATGGCATCACTTACAAGCAAATTTGGTAGATGAGTCTTAGTTTGTCTAGCATTATTCAATTATTTTAATTTACCCACTCAATATAGGACGTTACATTGATTATATATTTTTAAGGGTGGAAAATTGTTTTAAAAATTTTAAAATTTTTGCCCAAAATACAATCAAATTTTAAACGTTTTGAATCCGGTACAATCAAATCTTTATCTAAACAATTTTGTTAGTGTGATACGCCAAACACCCGATATAATGTTTTTTTATTATTTTTTAGCATGAGAGATGCTGACGTGGTGCTGAGAGAGTGGGCCTTCGCTTGTGGGGTTGTTTCTTCCGATTTTTAAAAATTTTTTTCTGTATTTTAATTTTAATTTTTTATATTTAGCTATATTATTTCATGTAGCGCCCCATTAGTATTGCATTTGCTAAAAGACATAAACATCACATCAGATCTTCGGCATGTCTTGTCGGAGCAGTCGTCAAAAGGTCTTAAATGCAAAATGATAAAAACTTGACTGCATTTTGGGATAGTTGTTTAGGATTTTTTTGTGTAATTTTCCCTTTTCAGGATATTACACATATATTAGCTAATAAGACCAGATATATCAAAATTATTACTACGGTTCGAGATTAAAGAAAAAGAGTATTTTAACCCATCTTGACCCAACCCGACCCGAAACTGTTCGGGTCTTGGTCAAGTCGACCTGGTTCTTTTGCTGGGTTGGAGAAGAACCCAACCATGTGCTATGGCCAATTTTTCATTCCGAATTAATCTTTTCCTCATAGAGAGAGAGAGAGGCGCAACAAAGTAATCGCAATGGGGATAGGGGCTAAGGAATGGAGGAGTAATAACGGGTAGCGAGACTATTTTGAATAAGTAATTTATTTTCGAGTCTTGTCTGTCCTAAATTCCTTAAACCATCTGAGGATGGGTTTGTTTCTCGTAAAATGAATAATTTAGAAAAATACTTTTCTAAATTCGATAGTTTATATTATTTACAAAAAGAATGAATGAAAAAATGTCTTCATCAGTCATGAAAATTTTTAGACATAAATTGTTGTTGATAATAAACATAAATGATCATTTTGAAGAAAATATCCTCCTAATAATTCATTTTCTGTGAAATTAACCGAGCCTTAATATAGATCATTTTTGCTTTCCAATGCAATAATTACATGTAACACGAGGCAAACGATGCATTGAAAATCACAAAGTTCCTTTAAAAAGATCTATTTATAAATGAATAATATACATTTTATCTGGATAATTTGGTACATTGTGGGTGAAATTTTTTAGTAGTATAATTGATCCAGAATTTTAGAATATCAAATCACTCTCGTGGCAAGAAACCTAAAATTCTCTAACATGGCAAGTTAGGAACCTGGTTAACCTCGACCAGGTGCAATCCCTACGCAGGAGATGGCGATGGATTCTCTCCCTCTCTCTGATTGGATTTCTTAATATATTTTTTCATTCAAGTAATGGAAGAAAACATATTTTCCGAAAGCTCAAGAGGGTGCATATTATTTCAAAGATCATAAGGCAAACTTGTGCTTTTGAATATTACAAGGTTTCTATTGCAATTTTTCTTTTCGCAATTAAATTTTTAAACAAGTTATTTTTTCGCTTGAAAAATTTACGCAAATTGGACTTGTTAACAAATAAGTGGATAAATAATTAACAGATATAACATTAAGAAAGTTCAAAAAAAGTATAGTGTAACTATTATGCGGTAATGGGAAAATGCGTACTATCTCTCTAGTGTAGTGACATGTGTAATTTTCCTTTTAATTTTCTGGGAAACCAAAAGGGTTTGGTCGTCCCATGACTAGAATACCGTCAGCAAAACTATAGGGCCTTTACGTAGTTTGCAAAAGTTTTAAAACTCGAATTAACCAAAATTTACATTTAGTCAATTTGATTATATAATTGGCCAGGACTATCCATGAGTAGCCACCGTTATATATTTGTAGTAGATGGTAATGTCATCACGTTCTTTCTATCAAGAGATTGTCTTACACTTTGCTAGCACTTGACTAGTCTACATGGAGAGTGTTAGTCCCCATCTCATACGGATCGGATAATCACCAAAGACACACAAGATGTGCTGTTAGGAGTGGTCACAAGAAATTATGTAAGTGTGATGATTCAAACCTTTGAACTTGAATAAGGAGGACAAGCAGACCTAATCTAGAGCGACCCCAAGGAATTTTCTTGAAAAAGTGGAGAATCGTTGTTCTCATCCTTGTCATCAACTTCACAGAGATTTTTAGACCATAAAATGGAAATGCTTGTCTTATATAGACACGTGGACTTTGTGCAGCAATGATGTGGGAGGGATTATCATTAGGACTAAAAAGTGGGTTGTTGTGCATTAATGATGCAATTAATCAATTTAATTAATTAAATACTTTTTCATGAACAACACATGGATCAGAGCAGGTGCTGCGAGAGCAGCGAGATGATACCGGACTAGTTATTAGCTATTAAGTTCTGGACGATTCAAGCGAAACACCGGTGAACGAGCTTATACAATCAGTGTCATGGTTTGGTGTCAGCAAATTGGGTTACCGACTAATGATCGGCACTGCTCGCTTCGGTCGCAGCCATATTTATGTGCCGGAACAGGATCTTCTTGCCCCGGCCATGTGCTCCTCCTCTGCATCATCCGAAACTGAATGCCTCACAAAGCATCCGACCTCTTGCTTCGCTTTCTCAGCTTCTTTCGCATTCGTCTTGTCATTCCCCTCCACCCATTTCTTGAGCTTGTGCAGTATCTTTGCCTTTTTTGAGTGAACATGATTGCCAGTTCCTGCGTAAGAGGAGTACCCGCCGTTTGCGGAATTCGACCTTTTCAGTCCATTCTCGTAGTTGCAGTCTTCAATATCAGTCGAAACTGTGAGGGCCAATTCAGAAGAATGGCCCTTCACCATGTTCTGCTCATGGACATGGTCGTTCTTCGTCAATTCATGCCTCAGGCAAGCGTTGCTCCATCTCAGGTGAATCAGTTCCTTCTCTCCTGCCGCCTGTTCCGTCCGGAGGTGCTCTATTTCCTTCAACAGGCAACTGCAATCTTCTGTCGATGTTGCTTCCGCTTTGCTCTGTCCAAAAAAGCCAATCCTCCTGTTAGGCAAAATGACTCGTAGAACAAGAGGACAAGAAGATGAGCAAGGTCTCAACAGTTAGATGACTAAATAATTGTTCTTCAGATCGTCTAGTCTCGCCAACGTCTGAACAGTTAGATGACTCCGCTTCGTTTGACAGATTTCTAATTGTCGTTATCATCTTCTTGATTATGCATGTGAATTCTCAATGACTAAGACAGTGTCGAGAAACCTCAGAAACAAAAAACCAGGAGTTCAAACCTTGGAGAGCCGCGGAGCTGAAGTTTTTGCTGAACTCAGTTCAATCAGAAGCTCATTTTTGTCCCGCTCTGACCGAACCAACATGGCCCTTAGGCCATCAATCTCATCCTCCATTCTCTTTACATCGTTCGTCTTCGATTCGAGAGCTCTCTGGATCTTCAAAATTTCCCCCTCTCTCTCTTCGATCCTCAGATCATTCTGTCGCAAGACCCTATGCTGCTGTTTCACTTTCCTTAGGAGCTTCTTCACCTTCCTATGAAGCCTCCCATTCTGAGACTTCCAATAGTGAAGCTCCTCCAGGACCTTGAAATATTCCGCGGCCATATTGGCCATCCGGTCGTTCTCTTCTTCCATGTGCGAAACCTCCCTGTCCAAAAGCTCGAGCCGAGACATCCCCAATTGCAACGCGTGTCCCATCTCCATCAAGACTGATTCTCGCTCCTTCAAATTGGAGTACCGGAGAAACTGCATCTCCAGTTTCAGCTCTCTCTCCTGAAGGTCCGTAACCGTGCTTCCCAGGGCTAAGATCTCTTCTCCTTCGCAATTGCGAGTCAACTGATCCCAAACTCGGGAGGAGCTTCCTATCAAAGATTGTGGATTCGCCGCGAATTGCTCTTCGTCTTCTATCGAGTTCGTACACGTGAAATTCAAGCTCCGAGAGCTCTCATGCTCATCATATCCACCATCTTCACTGTCGGAGTCTTTTACATTCACCTGGTCTTGCGACGAAGAAGCTTTAGATTGCGCGCTGCTGCTTCTTCTCCACATGATCCTAGCACAAATGAAACCCGCCATGGATAGAACTAGGGGCACTCCGGCCTTCAGAAACACAGGCTTCATGATCATGACCTCCAGTTTTGGTGACGTACTATCCATCCCGAAGCAAAACGGCTTGTTTCGATTGAGCCTTTTTGGCAACCAAATCGAACGCAGACCATGTAAGGAGGTATGAAACAACAAGTTCAATTATGAATTGTTTGGACAATCTTTGAGGTAATGGAATTCATGAATGGCGTTGCTTGCTAAAAAGCTGCCTAAAAGATTCTCTGCATTTTTGTGTTGCGTTTGCTTTTCTTTTGTTTAGAGGAGTAGCGTTCGTGTCCGTTGCTTTTTGACTAAGCTACGTGATTTCCTCGGTGCTCAGCATCTCTTTCCTTTTCGTCAAATTAACCACTTTCCTGAGGTGATGATCAAACACGTTCCCCAAATGCAAAAAAGAAAAATGAAATGAAATAAAACAAAAATCACAGGGAAACGTGGTCGGTATTCCCATATAAAAGACCAAATTCGTTTTTTTCGAAAATACTAGGTACATTTAAAAGCCGAAATTGAGAGAATATTTACTTCTCTACTCGCGGTGTGACTTCCCGTGACATGCTTTCGCCATGGTTCACATGCGACCAGTAAGTATTAGTTTAATTATTTGACATATTAAACTCTCATTTGCTATTGAGTTTTAAGTTTAAAATAATGACTAAAGAAAAAATACTTCAAATATATTCTTAATGAAATAATATATTTTGTTCAATATGTTTTATCTTGAATTGCAATGTACAGACTTCTATTCATCAGAAGTTTAAACTTCAGAATTGGATAAAGAGATCGTATCTTCAAACCTAGTATTCTCGAAATATAAATATATTTTATCAGAGAAGGAGATACGCGTAATACAAAACTCATGAGTGCTAGTAAATTTTATTTGTCAAATAAATATTTCCTTGAACCAAAAAATTCTAATTTGAAGTGTCATTTATATCATTCAAGTAGTTGAATTAGGTGATAATACAAGGAAATTACAATGCACATAAATCATGCCACTTCAAGATTTCTATAATATTCATATTGATCTTAAACTTGCATTATACAAACTTTTGCCTCTTATTAACTTAAATTTAAAAACACGGATAAAGAGAAAGTATCTTCAAATATGTTAATTTTCAAAATATAAAAAAGCTGCATTAAATAAAGAAATTCACTTAATTTAAAGACCAACAAAATGGAACATACTCATAATGTATTTTACGTATTTAGTAAAGTACTTCTAATTTAAAGTACAATTTATTTTATTCAATTTGTCGAGTTCAATGAATAACAAGTATAAGAAAATCAAACAAATTACGTAAATCTTGCTACTTCAAGATTACAGTAAACTAAATGCTTATCTAAACCTTACGATATGTCATCAAAATTAGAAAACTATTAAAAGCCACAACCTATTCACAACATACCGTATTTACATGTTATTCAGAATCTAAAATAATAACTAAGATAATTTTAGAAATTCACTTAATTTGATGTTAAAATATTTCTAAAA
Source organism: Syzygium grande (assembly GCA_024733475.1). Classification (NCBI taxonomy): domain Eukaryota; kingdom Viridiplantae; phylum Streptophyta; class Magnoliopsida; order Myrtales; family Myrtaceae; genus Syzygium; species Syzygium grande. Next base: position 31,869,256 of record JAMXDD010000010.1, read on the forward strand.
AACCAACGTAAGGACAAAGTTCGTGAGCTTCACTTGTTTGGTTTACAACTTTTTTCCTTTAATCTGAAAATTTAAAAGATTTTAAAAATTGATGGATGGTTAACTTAAGCAAAGATGCAAGATGCAAGTTTTAATCGCTTAATTTAGCTTTTGGTTTTTTAAACAAAAAAAAAAAAGACATTTGTCTTTCTCCTTCTTTCTTTGATATAGTTTTCACATAGATTAGGTTTGTATCTAATTTCTTGTTTGTTTAGTGATCTATGGGAGCAATAGTTTGGAAGACAGAGGATTGCAGCAAAATTGAGGGGGAAAAGTCCTAAAAAGGCTATTGTATTGGTACCAATTCAACCATAAAACTTTCAATTGAATCAATTTAATTTTAAATATTTTCACATTGGTATCAATTGAGTCTCATTCTTGATTTTGCCAATAAAGATACAATTTTTGACCCCCCAAGAAGGCCAAATGCCCACATACAGAAGAAGACTTTTTATACCCTTTAAAAAAAAAACAGAGATATTCCTTCACGGACCAATAGACAAAAGAACATACCCAAGTCAGCAAAATCTCAAGAAACCCCGAAATGCAACACCGAGAGCTTGAAGGCCTCATCCATGGAATGCAAGATTCCATGTTTTTGAAGGAGAGGGAGGTTTTCTGGTGGGAGCTGACAGTAAAAGTATCCATGGTTTTGAAGGAGTCACACCCAGCTTTGGAAGCCAAAACCCACAAGAAAAAGAGTCACAATGTGCCCGAGGCAAATCTGAGCCGAAATGCTGGAGGCAGATATGAGCTTCAAACCCAGCAATGATGGGGCTCTTGGCGAAATCGGAGCCGCCGATAGGGCCTCGTGGTGGTGACAGCGGAGGCGAAGTGCTAGAGCTGAAGGGAGAGTGTGTCTTTGGACAAAGAGAGAGGGAGTGAAATTTGAGAGAGAGAAAGAGGATCTCCTTGTCTGGAAAAGAGTTCTTTTACAAAAGGGAAGAGAGAAAAGGTAATAAGCGTAAATGATAATTATTTTGTTTTCCTATTTTTTTACTTTTTTGTTCCCGAGAACAAGTTTAAAACAGAAATCCATTTGGTAAAATAATTTTAATTTTTTTATTTCTAGAACAAATTTTGGCCTAAAAATATATTTGAAATAGAAATGAGAAGTTAAAATTTTCTACTTTTCTCTTTTTGAAATAGAAATAAAAATAACAACTCTTTTTTAATTGTTCACCCTTGCTGCCTACCGCTCCTCGCTTGTTGGCCGGCCATCCACTGTCGCCGCCGATGCTCACTGATTGGCCATCCGCCGCCGCCGCCACTTGCCAGCATGCTGTCCATCGACACTCACCGGCGGGCCGGTCGTTTGCTGCCGTTTGCCGCCGCCACTTGTTGGCCGGCCGTTTGCCACCGATTGCCGGCATGCCATCCACGCCGCTCGCCTGCTGGTCGTCCGCCGCCGCTCACTGGCTTGGTGGGAACATAAATTTTATATTGTTATCAAACGAATTTCTATTTCGAAACATAAATTTTGTGTTGTTATCAAACACTACTTTTTGCTTAAAAACTCGCCTGGGAAAGAAAAATAGATTTTTCTATTTCTTGCCAGAAATAGGATTGGGGAAGAGAAATGTTGTCATTTATGCCCAAAATGTTGTGTGTGTCAATCTTATTCAGAGGAGAGAGAGAAAAAAAGAAAGGTTCTGGATCCAATTTTTTAATTCCACGTCACAGCACATGTGTCGAATATTGAGTGGTTCACACATGCCGCATGGGATGGTGACGTGGTGGTTGGCAGCCACTTAATGTTTTCTCACCACGGAGAGCTTAAAGGAAAAAAAGAGGAGCACGTCCTTCACCCTTCTCTTCGCGAACCGCGAGCTCCTCCTTCCTCGTGACATCTCCAGAGCCGCAAGCCCTCTCGTTCCTCGATGCTTCAATCCGCATCAGCGACGTTCCAGACGCTTTCCTGTGCGTTCTCAGTCTGGATCGCGCCTTGCTCACACCACTACTCCACCTGCAAGCTGTCGAAGCTTCCTTTGCCACGCCCAGCAGCTTTTGCACCATCATCTGCAACATCCGACGCTTCCAGTCGCTGTTCAACATAGCAGTCTTCCTCGGCAATCCTACATTGACACACTTGTTGATCCTCTAGCTGAGATCTATAACCAAAAGTATTCGCGAGTTGTTTTTGTTGCAGGTTTCCGTGTGTCCAGCCAATCCCGAGACTACCTGTTCCGGTCCCTGATATTTGTGTGATACTTAGACCTGTCAAAATAGATTATAAACCTATTTCTTAACCCATATATAAGTATCTGACCAAAAAAACATAATCCTATATATTAGTAAATGGGTCATAAATTGATCAATTATATTCAGTAAATGGGTATAAACATAATATGTGTGTTAAATGGGTCGTAAATGAATTTATAACTTATTTAAACTCAACTCATCTCTCTTGCCTTAACTCAATTTAGCGCTCACTCACTCCGCACTCTTATCTCAGTTTGAGTATGAGTTTTTTATATTATAATATACAAGTATTTTAGTAATAGGGATCGAGTCGGGTATGAGTCGAGTCGGGTATGGATCATTTAATTTGCATTATATGAAAAATAGGTCAAAACTGATTAAATGGGTCAATTTAAGTTGGATTATTTTCGACTCAATTCAAATCCGACCTGACCTGTCTATTTGACAGGTCTAGTGACACTCGTAGCCCTACTTGCGCGTGTGCTTCACTGAGTGCTCATCTTGACCGGCGAGCCTGTTATTCTGGTTCCACGTTGTCCTCACAGGTTGGAGAAGTCTTTCAAGCGTCAGCTGAGTCAGGCAGTACCCACTGAGAATCCTTGCCGAGAAGCCCTTGCCAACCAGAGCTTCATTGCTGCTGTGACCCCATGGCGAAACATCCACCGCAATAACTGCCGACGAGCACCACCACCGCGGCCCACCAGCACACCGCCATACTTGACTGAGGACCAATACCCGTCGCCGATCACTGTCACCCTCGTCCGTGGTACCGAGCCCATTCCGTTGAGTTCAAATTCGGAAATCGTATCCTGCGATAGTTTGAATTAGGTAAGAATTTTATCTAATTTGATTTTTTGAAAATTTTTGTTTCCTTATTTGAGATATTGTGATGTTAATTGAATTCATGAATAATATACCGCATCCACAAATTTCTCCCCAAGAACATGCTTGGATGGCAAAAGGAGGAGGCTATTCATGGGAATCCAGTGTACTTTGCGGTGACTGTCGGGCAAGGTTTGACTATGATTCACTTTTCAAAACTTAGTTCTGCACAATTTTCCATTTTTTTTTCCCTTATTCACACCCAGCGAAAGACGACATAAATGTGTGTCGGGAGAAAAATATTAACTTTGCGCTATATTTCAATGTGAGTAATATATAAAATATGAGGAAAACACTTGTACCTTTTTAACTCACCATGTTAACCGATAGCAACAAAAAATTATCATTTTGTCTTATCACTTAGGACTATAACAGTATTGTTAATCTTATGACATGATTGGGATTTGATTTTCTTTTTTTTTCTGCAAAAGTTTGGATTAAAAAATATTTTTGAGTTTGCTTTATACTATGAGGTGCGTGTCACTTTATAATGTTGTATCATGACAATTGTAGATGTCACATTCCACTGGGGGCTGCAGGTGGACCTCTAAAGATCTTAGGCTTATCCTAAATAGGTTAGTCAAATGCATGGATTGAGTCGGATTTTGATTGAATAAAAAATGGTCCGATTCAAATTGACTTATATAATTCACATTGATCAATTTTTATGTAATACAATTTTAGCGACCCGCCTAAACCGAACTCAATCCATAATAGTAAAACACATCCATATTTAACCAGCCTATGAAAAGCCCACCCATTTAATCAACTTTAAATCCTTCATGTAAAAATATTACCTGGATGAAGTTTTATATTAAATAAAAAAGGAAAATAACAAAATAAAATGATGTTAGGAAATAAAATAAAAATGTAGAAAAACCAAAAAGTTGAAAGATTTATAAAGAACTAAAAAAGTATGCACGTGTTGTGATGACACCTACTCCGATTGCATACTTTATTAATTGAACTCAATTTATCTTATCTCCATCTTTTCTACTCTATCTAAATAAGAGAAAACGCCGTTCATCTTCCTTTTCCTCATTCAAATGTGAAAATCTTACAAACGCGGCAATGAGGAACGAAAGCTCCAATGATCTTTGAGATTTTTTATAATTTTTTTGATAACCAACTTATCGTAAATATCTCTATTTCCAATTTTCCTTTTAATTATTTTTCAAAAATGATTACATAGGTCACGACAACCGGATAATTTCAAAAAAAGTCAATGTGATTTGTTCCGGAACCACCCCAATTAAATATTTTAGGTGACGACCGGATAATTTTGTAAAAAGGTTAATGTGATTTGTTCGACATCCATATTTGAGGTTTAATATATAATACGTGTTGAGTAACATGCCATGACATTTTTTTTAATTTTTGACCCATCACCATTCCAACAATTCAAATTTTTAGAAAATCGACTTTATTTAACAAAGTAGCAAAGCATAGATCTAGAGCTCGAATTCTGACGTTGCCTATCATCTTTCCCCTTCCTATTATTTCATTTTTTTTTAAAACTAGGGGCAAGATCGTGCAGAAGAACTAGCATAAAAACCCAACACTATAACCTCCCACTTAAATATGGATTTCCCATTACAGGAATTAAGCCTACGGCCATCGATTTCAGAGCCGAAAGCACAGGAAGGCCCCTACCACTTGGTCAATTCCAGGGTTGGTCTTCTTCATGTTATTCAAGTTATTAAGGCTCCCTTTGTTTGTCGAAAAAGATTTTTTTTTTGAAAAATATTTTTCCGAAAGTCATTTTTTCTGAAAAATATTTTTTTGAAACACAATTTTTGGTTGTTCGGCTAAAATATGAAAATGTTTCGGAAAATATTTTCGTGTTTGGCGATCGTCGATCCGGTGGCCCAATGCCCAAAGAATAAGCTGGTTGGGCGGTTGGCGGCGGCGGTATTTCTATGTGGCGGGGCGGTTACGGCGGCGGTATTTGGCGGCGATCGGGTGGTGGTTGCGGTGGGCGGCGGACGACGACGGGCGGCGGCGGGTGGCGATCGGTGGCGGTGGCGACCGGCGACGGCGGCGGCGGGCGGCGGCGGCAATCGGCGGGCGGGCGGCAATCGCCAACCGGCAAGGGAGGTGGCGTGGCGGCCGACGGCGGTGACCGGCAATCAACTTCCTCTCCCACAGAAAATATTTTCCCTCCAATGGGCAATTTTGCCTTCACTTTGGGAGAAAATAATTTTTTCTTTGTGAAAAGAGAAAATCATTTTCCTCAAAACAATGAAGGATTTGGGGTGGGGAAGGAAAATGTTTTCCCATGGAAAACATTTTCCGCCCCGAACATTGGAAAATGTGGAAAATATTTTTCGGAAAAATATTTTTCCGGAAACGAACGGAACCTAAGTGTCTTTCTTTATTTAATCTCTTGTTGTTCATTTGACATCAACGCTAGGAAACATAATTTGATCATGAGAAAGAAAAAGAAAACCATGCGAAACTTTAAACAAGCAGGCGATAACTCGGCCTCAGGATCAAGTGCTTCGCTCTGGGCATTGACAACCCAAAGTCCTCGCTCATGTCCAGCTCGCTCGGCGATGTCCCCTCCGGCAACTCCCAGTCGAAACAATGCACTAACTGGGCCAAAACAAGGCGAACATTAACGAGGCCCAAGTTCATCCCCGGACAGCCTCTCCGACCTGACCCGAACGGTATGAGCTGGAAGTGTTGCCCTTTGACGTCCACGCCGCTGTTCGCGAACCTCTCCGGGAAGAACTCCTCTGCATTCTCGGCCCAAGTGTTGGTGTCTCTCCCAAGGGCCCACACGTTCACGATGACCCTAGTCCTCTTCGCGATTTGATACCCGGCGATCTCGACGTCTTCCGTGGACTCGTGCGGGACCAGGAGCGGGCCGGGTGGATATAGCCTGAAGCTCTCTTTCACCACCATGTCCAAATAATTAAGCTCAGGCAGATCCGACTCCTCGACGGTCCGGCTCAACCCGACAGTGGCTTCTAGCTCTTGTTGGAGGTGCTTCATCACGCGCGGGTTGTGGATCAGCTCGGACAAGGCCCACTCGATTGTGGTGGACGAGGTCTCGTATGACGCGGCGATCATGTCGAGGGCTATGGCCTTGATGTTGGTCCGACCCATTATGTGACCTGGCTTACCTTGCGAGCTGTTTATGGGATGGCCCACTATGGACAACAACGTGTCTATAAAGTCGCCCTTGTATTTTCCAGTCGTGTCTTCCTCGTGTTCTCTGATGATGTCTTCCAACACTTTGTCCAGGGCCCGCTTAACTGCTTTTGCGCGCCGAGTCATTCCCTGCCAAGGCAAAACCATAATTGTTAAACATGCTTCTTCTTTGAATTTTTGAAAAGCAACGTAATAGAAGTTGCCAATTCCCCAGCTTGCTAGATTCATGCTCTTTGTTTTTATGCCTCTCTAAATCTCTTCTTCCTGTTGCTCATAGAAAGTAGAAACTCCCGACCAATTGCAAACTTATAAGCACTGCGTACGTACGTGACAAAAGCAATGAGTTAACCGTAATTTCATATAATTCCAATTCACTGTTCTATATGCAGCAAGCAAAAATTTACCATACTATATAAATATTTCACAAGTCTTGAAGTTATCATAAGTAAAAAAAAAAAAAATAATGAAAGAATAAGAGAAACCCATAATAATAGAAATGCAAAATACCTGAAGATCGAGAGCTCCAAGAAAAGGCACATAATCCGCCAAATTGTAAGCCCCAACCAAATTCAGAACCTCGTGAATCACAGGCTTCAAGTTGAACTTATCTCTTGTGCTGCATCCGAATATCATTCTACACGCCATGTCCCCAATCAGCTGCCCCACCTCCTCGCTCACGTCCACCGCCTCACATGCTGCCACTGCCGCCCTCATCCTCTCAACCATCCTCCCCAGCTCCTCCCTTTCCTCATCGGCGCAAACGACTCCACCTTGGCCGGGCTCAGCAGCTGCAGCATGCACAGCCTCCTCAGGCCCCGCCAGTACGCACCGCTCTCTGCAAACACGATCCCCTTGTTGCCGTACGATATGTGGTGCACGGCATCCACCCTCGGGCGGCTCGAGAAGATGTTGTCGTGGGTCCTGAGGACCAGCTCGGCTGCCTCCGGTGACGAGACCACAACTGTTGGCTTGTTGCCAAGGCAGAGGGACATGACGGGCCGTAGGACTTGGCAAGGCTGTGGAGGCGGCAGTGGGGGAGGTTGCCGAGTTGGTGGAGGTTCCCGATGACGGGCAGCGGCGGTGGACCCGGCGGCAGCTTGGGGGCATTCCGGCGGCGGAGGTGGTGGAAGAAGAAGTAGAGAGTGATTAGAAGAGTGGTCGAGAGAATGGCGAGTGGGGAAGTGTCCATCTGCAGGTTGAAGGTTGTGTCTTGTCTTGGTGCAGAGGGTTTTTGCAGACGTTGAGGATGAAGCGGAGATATATGGAGAATGATGAACCAATCGCTTTTTGTATAAGTAGGCGACGAGAGAGACTCCCTTTCCATTTAACAACAGGTGTGAGTCAGGGCTCATGTGGCTGAACGTGCCAAGAAAGCTTTAGGCGCTTGATTTGACATGGAAGATGGGCGAAAGATGAAGGTTGGCTAGCGAAACATGTTATTCAACATGGAAAATTGACACAAATAGTCCCTGAACTTTGGTTCAATGTTCAATCCCGTCCTTGAACTTTTAATTTGTCCAAAATAGTCCCTGAACTATGGGTAAAAGTTCAATCTAGTCCTTCCGTTTGTTCAAACCCTTAACTGATGACGTGGAGCTAAGTTGGACTTTCTAAATACTAAATAATGATCCAGCAAGTATTTTACAAAAGGAAAACAAATTAGGGCTTCAAATAACCCTCTGCTTCCTCCTTGACGAGTCTTCACCGATTCTTCTTCCTCTCAACATCAAACTTCTCAAAATGCTTGGATCGATACTAAAATGAAGAGGGTTGGGTTGAGATCGATCCCGGCGACGATTCGAATCTTGGGGTCTTGGAGGACGTGCCACTACGCTGTGCGTGATCCGCTCAATCAGAAATCAAAACGAGGGAAGGAAGTGAGAACCGTGTGAGTATCGAGGAATTGAAATCTCGGACGTGCTTGTGTTCTTTTAGCTTGAACGCGAGTTTGTGTTTGGTATGCTTTCTTGGTTCTGGAATTTTGCTTCTTTTTTTTGTGGGTCGAAGGACTTGCTTCTTTTTTTTTTTGGGTCGATGGACTTACTTCTTCTTTTTGTGGGTTGAAGGACTTGCTTCTTTTTTTTGGGTCGATGGACTTGCTTCTTCTTCTTTTTGTGGGTTGAAGGACTTGCTTCTTAGAAGCAAAAAAATTGACTGACTCATATTTCATAAACAAAAACACAAGAAGGCAGACAACAGTCGAAGAAAGAAAAAGAACAAAAAGTGGAGATGAAGACTCAATTTGACACCTAAAGCTGAAACCCTGTGTGGTGAATCTGGTGATTTGGCACTGAGCAGTAGTGTTACCAAAGGAGAAGGAAACAAAGGGGGCTTTGACCATATTAGCGCAAAGGAGCAAAAGGAGATGATTTCTGAATTCATTTCACAATTCTTTCCTCCAGCAACTTCTCCTCTGTGATATGGTCTATCACAATCTCTTTCCAATCCGACATCAATCGAGCTCACACTATCAGATATGTTAACAGCAAACATAGAGCGAGGAGGAGACATTAGCATTTGGTGATCTGGATTTGTTGCAATAGAAAAATGTTTTTTAGGAATGAAAATGTTAAACTCATTCACTGCTCGTGTTTGCAATGAAAATTGTTGTTCTTAGAACGAAAATTTGCAGATGTTGTGAGGAAAGAGAATTCATATCTACCTTTGTACAAGCTTGGCTTGTTATTCTTGACAAAGCCTTATCAGTATGATCTTACATCTGTAAAAATTGAAAGACAGAATTGCTTATATGCAAATGACATGGGTATGGCTATCAAACCATTTGAGAGATAAAGACAGAAATTGCCTTCATTTAGACCTCTTTTTGGTAATTGAGGCCCATTTTACTGAAGTGGCATCAATCAAATGTAACAAAATTTTTGCAAATAAACGAGCCCCGAAAGCCAACTATTCAACAGTATTGAATGTACTCTTTAACATCAACAAAGTAGACGAAATTAAGGCCAACTGCACTTTTCAAATATTGTATATACTACTTAAAGCAAAAATTTCTTGCCCAGAATGCTTGTGCTCTATAGAGCATCATTGCCACATCTTAAACACTTCCAAAACTACAAAAAAAAAAAAACAATCTCTATCTCTTGATCTTAAATTCAAGAGTATCATATCAACAAAAAGTACAAGTACTAATCCTACTTCCAACTCTTCAAACATCTACTTTTGGTAAATTTTCCTCTTTCTTGGAGATATTGTTGATCCAACATTTCCAATAGTGTTCAAATGCTCCACGGCTTGTTTCCGTTCTTCTTGCTTCTTTTTCATAATGTCCGCCTTTTGCCGCTAGACAAAAGAAAAGCATCAATCAATCAAATGTCAAATATTTACATAACAACAAGTTTACTACCACAAAACTACACCTGTAATCCCATTATAGTGATAACTTTGCGAGATGCACTCTCTACCTTCTTAGCATTATCCACATCATGGTTGGTATTTCTTAATAGTGAAATTGCTCGACTACCTTCCAATCCAGGCTATTAAGAACAACAATACTCTAGTTAAAATGGCACTTATAATCATTCAAGAACATGATCACTTACTTAAAAGTAAGGTTAAGAGTACCTTTTGAGTGGTGGCACTATTATGATGCATCTCCATGACAAGTTGATTGGCTTCTCTCTGTTCGACTATCTCTTCATCCTGTTCATTAAGAAAATGAAGTTACAAATATTGACATAAACAAAGACTAGAGACATAGAATGAATAAACCTTACCTCTCTTTTCGTTTCAATGGACAACTTCTTGAGTTGTGGCCTCGCTTGAAGCACAAATGGCATGTGATTTTTCTGCCTTGTCTTGACACTTTGAATCCATTTTTAGATTCTCCTTCCTCTCTTATCCTTTTCTGTTTAGGCCTACCAGGCATAACCCGAGGCATTGGTGCCACCAAAGGTTCTCTTTCACTAGAAGGCCACAAGTTATCGCCATTCATTGCTTCCAAGTAATGACTGTATGTCTTTAAATAGATATCCTTCTTATACCAGTGGGCGACAAAAGTGTCTATCTCCTCCCCTTTGAATAGTATGACACAGATTGCATGAGGGCATGGAATCCCACTCAAGTCCCATGCCCTGCAAGAACAAGAGTTGTTTCTTATGTCCACTACAAATTTATCTCTCTTATGGTGCACTTCAAATCCATCTTCTCCATTCCAAAGCACATGACAAAAGGCACTTTCTTTTTTATTGCCTTCTATCTTCTCTAATATTCTTGGCGCAATGTCCCTTTTCCATCTTTGACTTGCATCTCTTTTTTCACGCATTCTTGTCACTATCTTCTCTCTAATATCCTCAAGCATAGATATGATAGACATGTTTCTAGCTTCCAGTATCGATCCATTAAATGCTTCTGACAAGTTATTGTCCACAATATCTGACTTGCATATAGTTTTAAAGTGAGCCTTGCACCAATATTTTGGAGCAATCCTCATCAAATCAGCCTTTCCTGTCTTGCTCATCTTATCCAATTCCTCAAGGTGTTTTTCAAATTGTGGGATTGTAGTTGACTTTGCACACATCCAAAATTGCTTGTGACAATCGTTTCCCCATTCTTCTTGCGCCAATTTGCATAGATATGTCTTGCACATCATCGATGCTCAGCCGATGACATCTCCTCCTCTAGTACCTGCACAAGCCCCTACAGCAGAATACATGATATCATCATATATATAATGAGGTAACAATATGGCACACATGGGAAATACAAAATGAAGGAAGATTAATCACATTACCTTTTGCTGATCTGAGATCACTGTGTATCCTACACCATCCTTTGTGCCAAGATCATTCTTCAAGGCCTCTACAAACCAGCCCCACGAATCCTTATTCTCGACCTCAACAACGGCCCATGCGATAGGGTACATTTGATCATTTGCATTCCTCCCCACAGCAGTCAATAACTCACCCTTCAACATTCCTTTTAAGAAACATCCATCCAACCCTATCAAAGGTCTACAACCTTCAAGGAATCCCCTTCTCACAGCATCAAAGCAAACATAAAATCATTGGAAGATGGGTCTTGAATTTGGCGATGCTCTTATAAACTTTACCTTCACAGTATTTCGAGGATTTCTATGAATAATTTCTTCACAATAATTCCACAACCTATTGAACTCATAGGAGTACATCCCATTTAGTTTTTCGATTATCCTTCGCTTAGTCCTTCTACACTGGCTTATAGTGACGTCTAAGCTCATTTGCTCTCGCACAATTTTCTTGAACTCCTGCAACTTCATTGAAGGAGCTGCCCTCCACAAGCTTAGATAATGCTTCGCCATGTACGTAGATGTAAACCTCCTCACTTGAAAAGACCAAGAGCACGTGTGCTCATCCTTGAAAGTTTTCACTGTAAACAAGCTCGTCTTATTATCTCTAGCTGCATAAATTAACCAGTTACAATTTTTAGCTTTACATTTGGCCCTAACTCTCACCTTGTCATTCTTGATAAAATCAATATTAACTCTTCTGGTAGCTGCATATTTGTTGATAGCTTCCTTAAACTGCTTAGGGCCATCAAATACCATATTCAGTGCAAAGTGAGGTATCTCTGTGGTTTCATCATACTGCGCATGTGTGCTTTTCCTTCTAACAGCCTCCTCTATCTCTAGTTCTTCTTCATCACTCGTGACAAAGCTCCAATTAGAATCACTTGAGTCAAAGCATTCAGTCTCAAGCTCAACATTATCTTCGCAATGGGTTGTTATAGCCTCTTTCCTTCCCCATCTTCGTCCTACTTCAACATCTATTTCACTAGGTATCTCCATCAACCTAGCAACTCTATATGCATTTTCTCCCTTAAAAGTTCTAATTTTTCCCCTAGCCGCTTGAAGTTCTTCTTCTTCATTGTCGATAACCATGGGACCTCAACAAGTTCATCATTCTCTTCGATTTCATGATTTTGCCCATCAATATTAAAACATTAAAACTCCTTCATCTTCTTCTGACATTGATCAATCCGCCACTAACCCATCAAAAAAAAAAAAAAAAAACCCATCTTCTTCTACCAATCCGCACCCATCACCAATGCCAACACTCACGTCTTCACCATGTTCAATAAATATCTCACATGTACCGCCAATATTTGCCCAAAGTCCCATCATTTCCTGTACTGAAGTGTCATCTTCAATTAATCTTAGACCATTCTCAAAATTCTTACCCGACATTAAATAGTGGAATTTCTCAATATTAGAGTAACCCATATCTTGTACCAAGTGCAAAATCTCAAAGTAGCTCAGCTTGTCTGGATCATAGAGCCACTCACTACTATGACCATCAACATACTCTACTATTTTATCACAAACAAACCTACCTCCAACCCATAGAGTAAATCGGAATGTTTCATCAGTCATGTAAATCTACAAAAAGATAAACATAAAAATCAGCTAGACTAAAAAAGATAAAGGACACCAGTCAATCTATTTCTATTGTTTATACAATATAAACAAATAAACACCAAAAGTATAATCTAAAGACAAGAAAACAGACACAAATGAGGGCCAAGTCTGAAAAGCCATGAAAAAGCTACAACCTAAAACTACGGCAAGTTGGGACCACATTATAACAAAACTTATTGTGCACTCGATATTGTTTTAATACTCTCATAGGGCATTGCAAAGCACAACATGCACAAATAAACTATTCCCACTTTACGTCATGACTACGCTTCGATCAAGTCAGATAAAACGTGCATTATCATCTTCGAGAAAGCCTTTGTTAACCCATTTTCAAGAAAGCCCTAATTAACCCTAAATAAAAGCCACGGAGGAGCCTGTAGGACGCGTCGTTCTTGTAAAACTCCCACGTGTATAGACCCGAGTCTTCATTGGAAGCATTACGCACAAGACAACATACTAGGCACAAAGTAATGTCTTTCGTGTGACAAGATATGGGTTTCAGCTTCAGGTGTCAAATTGAGTCTTCATCTCCACTTTTTGTTCTTTTTCTTTCTTCGGCTGTTGTACGCCTTTTTGCGTTTTTGTTTTTGAAGTTTTGGTCAGTCAATTTTTTTTGCTTCTAAGAAGCAAGTCCTTCAACCCACTAAAAGAAGAAGAAGCAAGTCCGTCGACCCAAAAAAAAAGAAGAAGCAAAATTCCAGAACCAAAAAGCATACCAAACACAAACTCACGTTCAAGCTATAAAGAACACGAGCTCTTCCGAGATTTCAATTCCTCGATGCTCACACGGTTCTCACTTCCTTCCCTCGTTTTGATTTCTGATTGAACGGATCACGCATAGGTAGTGGTGCGTCCTCCAAGACCCCAAGATTCGAATCGTCGTCGGGATCGACCTCAACCTAACCCTCTTCATTTCAGTATCAATCCAAGCATTTTGAGAAGTTTGATGTTGAGAGGAAGAAGAATCGGTGAAGACTCGTCGAGGAGGAAGCAGAGGGTTATTTGAAGCCCTAATTTGTTTTCCTTTTGTAAAATATTTGCTGGATCATTATTTAGTATTTAGAAAATCCAACTCAGCTCCACATCATCATTTAACGGTCCACGTCATCAGTTAATGGTTTGAACAAACGAAAGGACTAGATTGAACATTTACCCATAGTTTAGGGACCATTTTGGACAAATTAAAAGTTCAAGGACGAGATTGAACATTGAACCAAAGTTCAGGGACTATTTGTGTCAATTTCCCTATCAACATTTATATAAATATAGTACAAAGAATTGATTACGCAACCACGAATTCGGCAAATAGCTGGAAATAACTCGTTAATCACGAATTTTATTTTGTTTAAAGAAATTGCTAAATTTGTAATTTATTCTCAAATTTATCTCGTGATTTAAACCTAATCTGATGTGATATTTTTATATCGGTAATAAATTCACATCAGTAAAATGAAAGGAAAATTATCTTTAAAATGAAATCATTACCGGGTATGAAAATCAGTGAAGATTAATGACGAGTTTTGGACAAAGGGCTGATAGAGGAAGAATTTTAAGGAATTAGGCCAATGATTTCGTGGGAAGCTTTTGTAATGAGAAATGAGCGCCTGTCTATTCACCTCCTGTCGTGGGCTCCAGCGAAAGGCGAAGAGAGATGGAGATAGAAAGAAGAGGCGGACTGTTCGAGTGGGGCCACAATCGCGAATTCAGTCACATAAAGTGGGAGAAAAAGTAGGGGTGGTTCCGGGACAAATCACATCGACTTTTCTTTACGAAACTATCTGGTCGACATGTGTGCTAATTTTTTTGAAAATAATTGAAAAGAAATTTGGAAACAGAGATATTTACGATAAGTTGTTTATCAAAAAAATAATAAAAAATCTCGAACATCGCTGGAGCTTTCGTTCCTTGTTCCGTGTTCGTAAGATTTTTCGCATTGGAATGAGGAAATGGAAGATGAATGGCGTTTTCTCTTTACTTAGAAAGAGTAGAGAAGATGGAGACTAAAATATTAGTGCGAAGCCACGCTCCCGACATTCATATCCAAGGTTCAATATATAATACGTGTTAAGTAATATGCCATGGCATTTTTATTATATTTGAACCATTACCATTTCAGCAATTCAAATTTTTAGAAAATTGAATTTATTTAACAAAGTAGCAAAGCACATATCTAGAGCTCGCATTCTAACATTACCCATCATCTTTCTCCTTTCCAACATTCCTTTTTTCCCTTTAACTAGGAGCACGATCGTGCAGAGGAACTAGCATAAAAACCACCACCGCAACCTCCCACTTACATATAAATTCCCCGTGATAGGAATTGAGCCTGCCACCATCAGTTTCAGAGCCGAAAGCACGGGAAGGCCGGTACCACTTGGTCAAGTCCAGGGTTGGTCTTTCTTTATTTAATCTCTTATTGTTCGTTTGACATCAACACTAGAAAACATAATTTGATCATAAAAAAGAAAGGACCTTGCAAAACTTCAAACAAGCAGGCGATAACTCGGCCTTAGGATCAAGTGCTTCGCTCTCGGCATTGTCAACCCAAAGTCCTCGCTCATGTCCAGCTCGCTCGGCGACATCCCGTCCGGCAACTCCCAGTCGAAACAATGCACTAACTGGGCCAAAACAAGGCGAACATTAACGAGGGCCAAGTTCATCCCCGGGCAGCCTCTCCGACCTGACCCGAACGGTATGAGCTGGAAGTGTCGCCCTTTGACATCCATGCCGCTGTTCGCGAACCTCTCCGGGAAGAACTCCTCTGCATTCTCAGCCCAAGTGTTGGTGTCTCTCCCAAGGGCCCACGCATTCACGATGACCCGAGTCCTCTTCGCAATGTAATACCCGGCGATCTCGACGTCCTCCATGGACTCATGTGGGATCATGAGCGGGCCTGGCGGATACAACCTCAAGCTCTCTTTCACCACCATGTCCAAATAATTCAGCTTCAGCAGGTCTAACTCCTCGACAGTCCGGCCCAACCCGACGATGGCTTCAAGCTCTTGCTGGAGGTGTTTCATCACGCGTGAGTTGCGGATCAGCTCGGACAACGCCCACTCGATTACGATGGACGATGTCTCGTACGATGCGACTATCAGGTCAAGGGCTATGGCCTTGATGTTGGTCCGACCCATTATGTGAGCCGGCTCATCTTGCGAGCTATTTATGGGATAGCCCATGATGGAGAGGAATGTGTCTATAAAGTCGCCCTTATATTTTCCAGTCGTGTCTTCCTCGTGTTCTCTGATGATGTCTTCCAACACTTTGTCTATGGCTCGATCAACTGCTTTTGCACGCCGAGTTATTCTCTGCTAAGGCAAAAAAATAACTATTAAATTAATTCCTGGATTTTCAAAGTATTAGCTGCTCAAAAAAGCAATATATTAGAGGTGCAATTTTTTTATTTATAAAAAAAATCAAGCTAGCTAGATTATGCTCTTTGTTTTTTTTTTTTTGTAACCCGTAGAACCCCGCACGGTCGACAGTAGGAGGAAAACCTCCTGGGGCGACACGTCTAGCCACCACACACGTCCCACTGGTTAAGTCACCTTGTGGCGCCCGGGATTCGAACACTCAACCTTTGCGAGAGGAAGAGTGTGCGCTTCAGCAGTGCCACCCAGGCGGGTGGTCTTTTTGTTTTTAGGCCTCTATAGATCTCTTTTTCCTGTTGCTCATAGAAAGTAGAAACTCTCAAATAGTTGCAAAATCCATGACAAAAGCAATGACTCAAGCATACTTGTTATAGTCGAGAAAATATTTCATTGATTTGGGTAATAAAACATTTCATCTGTTGATCCACACGTGTCCGGTGAGCCAACATTTCAGATTTTTCAACAGTCCCTTTCTCACTCACCTTCTCAATTCCACAAACACCCCTTGTCTCTTTGCTGCGGTCTCTCTATCCCAACCGACAATGCAAGAAGACAAGATAAAAGATTTAGAAAATCTGAAGATCCGAGAGGGACCCCGAGGGAGAGTGGCGATGCAGAAAATATTTAAGAGTTTCTGGGAACGAACATGAGCCCCATGAATAGAGTCCAAACTGAGAAAGAAGATGAAGTAGAGCAATAAAGAGAGCTGCTTCCGTTTAGATAAATCTGGAAAATGGCTCCATCAGCAGGGTCAAAATCGAGAAGAGATAGAGAGGGAGAGGCTTGGCTTGATAGTCAGCAAATCTGGAAAAGCTTTAACTAATGGAGAGGGAGTGATGGTGGCCGCAAACGAAGAAGAAAATGCAGGTGTGAACAACTCGAAAGATGGAGGAAGAGAGGGAGAGGATGATGCTCGGTAGAGGTGATCGGTTCCCAATTTTGAGAATCAAGGATCGGATCGGTTGGTCCTAGGACCGGGAACCGGTCATTTTTTTACTTTTTTCCCACCACAATGAGAGAGAGTGACAAATCCCAACATATTGATGAAAGTGATGATGAATGAAGAGTCATTGTGATGCGACGATAAGAGGAAAGCATTGTATTTGGGTTTAGTTCATACTATATTAATTTTTTGAAGAAATAAAAAATAAAAAATAAAAATATGTAGTTGGTTTGGTTTCTTCTTGAAATTAGGAATCGGACCGCTTGGACATCAGTTCCACTTTTAGGAATCGGGAATCGAACTGACACTCCTGAAAACCGAATCACATCGGCTGGTCTAGTCTGGTTCGGGAGATTCCTGATCTGGGCAATCCATTTTGTACACCCTTAATGCTTAGCCCCAATAAAAAATTCTGAAAAGCATAGCTTTGGTGCCGGAGAAAGAGGGAGGGCATGGGCTTCGGTCACAGCAAAATCAAGAAGAGGGAGAGAGAGAGAGAGAGAGAGAGAGAGAGAGAGAGAGGGGAGAGGAGAAAATATTGCCATGTAACGGAGTAGAGAGAAAAGGTAAAAAGAGAAGGTGAGTGAGAAAGGGATTTCTGAAAAATCTGAAATGTGACCCCGATTGGACACGTATCAAATCTTTTGTCCAACTCATTATGCTACATCCAGCAAGCAAACAATTCACCGTACTGGATGGACGTTCCACAAGTCTAGAAAGTTTACCATATTTAAAAAATAGTGATGAAAGAATAAGAGGAACCTAAATTAAAACCTGAAGATCCAGAGCTCCAAGAAGAGGCACGTTATCCGCCAAATTGAAAGCCCCCGCCAGGTTCACAAACTCGTGAATCGCGGGCTTCAAGTTGAACTTATCCTTTGGGCCACGCCCCAATATCATCCCGCACGCCAAGTCCCCAATCAGCTCCCCCGCCTCGGCGCTCACGTCCACCGCCTCACGTGCTGCGGCCGCCCGCCTCAACCTCCCCGCCACCCTCCCCAGCTCCTCCCTCCTCATGGGCCCGAACGACTCCACCTTTGCCGGGCTCAGCAGGTGCAGCATACACAGCCTCCTCACGCCCCGCCAGTATGCGCCATTCTCCACGAATGCGATCCCCTTGTTGACGTACGACATGTGGCGCAGGGCCTCCCAGCTTGGGCGGCTCGAGAAGATGCCGTCATGGGTCCTGAGGATGAGCTCGGCCGCCTCCGGCGATGAGACCACCACCGTCGGCTTGTTGCCAAGGCGGAGGAACATAATGGGGCCGTAGGACTTGGAGAGGCTGTGGAGGCGGCGGTGGGGGAGGTTGCCCAGCTGGTGGAGGTTCCCGATGATGGGCAGCGGCGGCGGACCTGGCGGCAACTTTGGGGCTTTCCGGCGGTGGAGATGGTGGAAGAAGAAGTAGAGAGTGATTAGAAGAGTGGCTGAGAGCATGGCGAGTGGGGAAGTCTCCATTTGCAGGTTGAAGGTTGTTTCCTGTTTTGGTTCAGGGGGTTTTTGCAGAGGTAGAGGATGAAGCGGAGAGTACAAAACCAGTCGCTCTTTTGTATAGCTGCGAGTGGACCACTCGACCGACGAAGGAGGACTCACGAGAAACACGTTTAGTTTTAACGCTAAGAACGATCTAATATTGCCAGAGAAGACGGGCTAAAGATCAAGGTTGGCTAGGAAAACGTATGATGCATAAAAGTGCTTGTTCATAAAAATGTCATTGTCAATCCCCATTTTGAGTATAACAATTTTTCAGTATGTATATAAAATAATAATACTCCCATATTAAATAATACTTGCTTTTCCATAGAGCTTTTGTTTATATTTACACGTTTAAAAATTGACTTATGAACACAGCGGAAGATGAGGATAAACACGAGTAAATCTTGTAAAACACGCACGCATGCGCAAACACGCTCAAATGCTTGGGTCCAAAGAAAATCCTCTCGTAATTATGTCATTGATCAAAAGGATGAGCTGCGTTACACGAAAATAAAACTCATTTGCACGAATATAAATATATATTCACATGTACAAAACCCTAACCTACATAATTTGGTTAGTAAGCCTAATAATTATTTAAGTTTATTACAAAATAATATCATCTAAGATAATAAATAATGTCTAAATCCTACACATAAGGAAATAAAACAAATAAAATTATATCCAAGGCATCAATATATCAAAATTAATTCAAAATCAAATTTTGATATTATCTTCATTGGGAAAATTACCAAAAAATTTATAAACCTATTATATGGATGCTAATTTATTTGTAAAAGATTTATGATTAAATTGATCGAATTGAAAAGTTTAGGACTGAATTGACTGCCATACAATAAATTTATGACTTTTTGGATAATTCATTATGTATTATCATAAGAGAGAAGCTAAAGTGTCTCAGCTCCGAGAATGAGCAGAGATGAAGGAGTTTAAGGTGCTTTACAGTTTGTACGATATGATTTTAGGGAAAAAATTGGTGTATTTTCACGAGAAATGGTCTCCTTTCATGATGTTTGAAGTTTGAATGGCTGATTTGAGCAAGCTAAGCCTTCGAAAGTGAATCTCGCGTAATGCATGCTCCATGTGTCAAATGACTACGATAGCTGACGGTCCACTATATATGGACCGATGGTAAATTATAATGTGAGTACAGAATATGTACTAGACTAAATCTGGACTGTTAAAATGAGTCTTCTGTGAGTCATATATGGGTCTACTGAATCTAACAATTCATGTTCATATTAGTAACGGATTCAAAGTGCCTAAAAGAAATTCACCTCAAGAGGAACTTCGAAAAGACGGACCGCATGCATGCATGCGCTCAAAATTCATTGAATAATAATTGGATTCAAATATAAAAAAGAAAATTTAAAACAACCCTGATTTTAAATGAACAAATTCAAACTTGAAACGAAACTTTCTAATTCACTCTATCTCCTTGTTCTCTATATATCTAGTTCATGTTGAAGCTTCACGATTCCTCTATGAATCTCTCATCATGTCAAAGCTCCTTCTCCTCTATAACTCTCTAGTTCGCATCAAAAGTTTACAAAAGCAGCAAAAGAGCCGAAACTCCTTTTTTCATAGCTTTGTGGTTCATGTTGAAGTTTTATGAAAGTGATTAAAAAATCTACGAAAGTCGGCAACCCCTATTGGCCGTCAACGAGATCCAGCGATGGCTGGTGGAGGGAAAAAGGAAAAAAGAAAATATAAAAAAAAGAAAAGAAGAGAAAAAAAAAAAAGGAAAGGGTAAACAACATAATCATTCATGAATTTTGGTCCAATATATGATATGGTCTTGAAATTTTAATTTATTTAATATGGTACCTAGACTTTTGGTATGTTTTCAATTTAGTCCCTTAACTTTGGCCTAATATGCAATGTGGTTCCGGAACTTTTAATTTGTTCAATGTGATATTTGGATTTTTGGTACATTTTCAATTTAGTCCTTGAATTTTGAACAAAAAAGAATCTTGTTCAATGCGATATTGAACATTTTCATATAATTCAGGGACTAAATTGAAAATGTGCAAAAAGTCTAAGAATCACATTAAACAAATTAAAAGTTCGAGGATAATATTGCACATTAAGCTAAAGTTTAGGGATCACATTATTTAATAACCATATTACACATTAGGCCAAAGTTCATGGACCGTTTGTGTCATTATAAAAAAAAACAAGGAAAAGAGAGGAAAAGAAAGAAAAGAAAAAAAAAAAAAAAAAAAAAAAAAAAAGATATTATTTAAATGTTATTAAAAGTGATCTACATCAACGGCAACCGTGCCATGCAAGACAGAAATTTCCAGTCAAAATTAGCCAAATGAACTCAATTGACAAAACATAAAAATATTTAGGGCTCAATTAGTACAATTATAAGGTTTATAACTGAATTGTTAAAAGTACAATAGATTTATAACTTTTTGAATAATTTTTCCATGCCTTTTTCTTGTCAACTTAGCCAACCGGTGAAGGTACTTTATGGAGTTGTTGAACTATATACATCAAGTGTTGATATATGACTTTGCAGATCTGATTCATTCAAGAGGCGTTTTCACCCAAAAGGCCACTTCACCTTTTGACATAAAAAAATTGTTATGTAATTGACGCGATAAACAGAATCAATTACAACACAAGAATCATACAAAAAAACAATACAACATCAATTGAAATCTAATGACTTGCGAAATTAGCCTCTAATTTTGAACCACGTATTTACTACTAATCGAAGGGGGATTGCAAATATCATGACCGTGAGAATTGATCACGTCTTGGACATTGATTCTTGGATAATTGACTGGTGATAAGAAGGAAAACCATCTTTGGTACTATGGATGGAAACATAAACAACACATAAATGTGTAGTTGCTGATTATTCGACGAAACAAAATGAGCAAATGGCTATTCAAATGTAATTTGAGTTTCTTTTTTTTATTTAAACGGGCAATGATATGTAATACCATAATCATTCATTATACTAAGGGTCTGTTAAATATGTCTTGAATTTTATGTATTTGGTCCGGTTCATGACCCGACCTAACATATTTTTTGTGTGACCCGAAAGTGGAAAGAAAATTGAGATTTGGTTTGCGACGCGAAGGGTTGGGCCGATACGCGGACCGCCCAAGCTGGAAGAAGCGAACCAATACGTGGGGGGTTTCGAGGGCTAAGCCCCGAGAAAAATTTTTGGGAGCCCTATTTGTATTGCGGCTAGGTTTTCTCATTGTAGTACAGAGAGAATTTTGTTTCAGAGAGTTTTGGTGAGCCGTGAGGTTTTGTCGTTGTTTCGACTTCTGAAATTTGTACTCTCTTTGATTATAGTGGAATCTTGTCTTGCCTCGCCCGTGGACGTAGATAACCTTGTGATCGAACCACGTAAATCCTTGTGTTCCGTCTTCACTTTTCGCATATGTTTTCCTACAAGGTCCGTTTCGTTCAACTTAGCAAATGAGCTTTGGGAGAATGCAAATACCTTTAGGTTAAAGCCCTCTGAGGAAATGCAAAAGACGTTTGATAAAAAATTCTTTGTGAAGCTATTTTGGGCCAATTAGTGTTTTGTTATTTTTTTTTGTAAAGAGCTTTGGGATTTTTCTTTTTTATTAAAAAAGGTTTACAGTAGACCTCTTTCGTAAAAATTTGGTTTCATTAATTTGGCCTTTGTCCCTTTTTATTTATAGTAGGCTTTTTTTAGGATCGATGGGCAATTTTCGGTTTTTAATTGGACCCTCGGTTTCGCTTAAAGAATTAATATAAGAAAAAGTTTTGAATTTTTTAAATCCTTCCTCTCTCTCTCTCTCTCTCTCTTCTCTCCTCGGGACCCCTTGACCATTAATGTGTCCGGTCACGTCCTCTCTCCCCCAAAAATCCCTCTCTCTCCTCTCCCTTCTTTTCTTTTTTTTTTTTTTTCTTCTTCTCTTCCTTCTTCTTCCTTTGGCTTTTTAGGATCGAAAAATAGAAAAATTCGCTTCTTCCCCTTCAGACCTTCATTAATCACCAAGAAAGAAGTTACCTTTTTATTCATGGTCCACGTATTGTTGAGCATCCTCAAATTTTAAGACTCCCACCTGATTCAAGTACAAAGGGGAAAAAGATTAAGAAAAAGAAAAAGAAAAAGTTGTGTGAATGTTTGTATATATATATTGCTGCATCCGGGTGTTTGTGGCAATGCTTGGCGTAGCTCCATTTTTGCCTTCTCTCATCGTTTCGCTGAGGCTAATTTTAGCTCCAAATGGCTCCGAAACCCCGGAGGAGGCTCGAAAAGCCCTCCACCTCCAGTCGCCGCGCCACCTCTGCATTCCCTTTGGGAGCGAACATATGTCGGCCATCCTGTTCCTCCACAGGTCCAAGTATTGTTCAAAACGTTCCCGATGCCAACGTGGGAGAGTGGACCACCGGTCTTTGTGGTTGCTTCGATGATCTATCGAATTGTGAGTCTTTTTGCCAAAGAAAAATCCTCCATAGGACTCAATCTTTGCTTTTCTCAACCGTGTGATGAGTTATATCACGTTGACAATGTTTTTTTTTGAGAGATATATAATAGATACTTTATATTTTCTAACATCACGTCAATAATGTTCTTTCCTGTTTCCAACAAAGGCGTGATCACCTGTTTCTGTCCGTGCGTCACGTTCGGCCAAAACGCCGAGATCATAGACAGAGGAAATACTTGTAAGCGAAAAACCTCAACAAAACCCTCGTCTTAGCAAACAACTATGATTTAAGGTTCGATTTTTCTCCCGCCAACAATTTGACTTTGGCTTATGGATTGGCATGTGCATCTGCCGGGGCTTGTGCTGCCTGGCCCACTTCTTGTTCGTACCGGCTGCCGAGCCGCCCCTCGAGCCCGCCCGCCCGCCATTCCGTCCTTTTGGGTACTATTCATTTTCCCTGTTCTTCAGTCCAATATCATTGAGTACTTTGTTCATCCGACCCATTTTAAGCGTAGGACACCCGATGAGTTTGACCCTAAACCCTAATTAGGATTATTTGCATTTTTAGACAAGTTTAGGGATTAATTAGGGTAATTTAGGGGTTAAATTGTGAAAGCGATTAGGGATTTCGATTGTGGCCAATTTGGTGGATTAGTATGATAAATTAATGGAGGATTAGTGGCCCGAGAGGCGCAATAAATGGGCTGGTCCGTTCGGACTAAATCTGGCCGAGTTCGGGATTGTTCGGATTTAATACGTGGATTATAGTGCGCGTCGTATTTGGTCTAGTGGTGGTAGATTTGGATGATATTTTGGAGAGTCGAAAATATTTTGAAGATATTTATAGGCCCGAATTAATCTGTTTGGAGGCTGGCCATATCGGGATTTAATTGGACAAGACGCGATCAATTTGAGGTTAATTGTGTAATTATCTGGAGTGTTTAGATTGGCAGATTAATTGGCTGATTTGTACTTGGTTGTGATTAATTCCGTGACATAGTGCCACATGCCTAGTGTGACTAAGAATAGCGTAGCTTAAATTTTAGGACACTCGAGTACATAAGTTTCATACTAATTCAATTGGGTGATTTATATGCATAAATTACGTGGTCGAATTTGTGCCATGACCGTGTTGGGTGATTTGGTTGATTGGGTTCGTGATTTATT
Organism: Syzygium grande; assembly: GCA_024733475.1. Classification (NCBI taxonomy): domain Eukaryota; kingdom Viridiplantae; phylum Streptophyta; class Magnoliopsida; order Myrtales; family Myrtaceae; genus Syzygium; species Syzygium grande. Next base: position 31,893,349 of record JAMXDD010000010.1, read on the forward strand.
AAATTGAATGCTCATTGTGAAATTGTGAGTGTCCAAATGTGATTATTGCAGTCATGGATGTGCATCATGAGCATTGACACGGCATGTGCATTTACAAGTGTGCCCGAGTGACATGTGCATTGTGATCACCTAAAATGCCTTGATGCGTATTACGCGGGTTCAGATAAAAATTGGTGCTTGTGAATGTGTGATCACAATAAACCCTGATGCGTGTTACGCGAGGTAGTGAACCCGTCCTGAGGCGTGTTACGCGGGACGATGCCCGGTTTGACCTAGATGACCAACCTGATGCGCTTTACGAGGATAATGTGTCATGAGCCTTTTTGCAATTTACACGGCCAGAGATCGATCTCAAAGTGATAGACCTGATGCGCTTTACGCGGGTCGGATAATGCATGATGCGCTTAACGCGGTCGGAGGAGAAATTGAGAAATGGCTGAGTGCTAGTATGCAAGTGTGCGATAATGCATTAATGAGGCTTGAGCATGAGTGAAACAGAGTACTAGCATATGCATAACATGACTGACAAGACATAAAAATGCTGGCGTGTATGTGCTGTGATTAAATTCTGTCGCATGGCTACCATTGTTGATTTGACGCCTAACCTGCAGGGTCCAGTAAGATTAGATTTAGGCCCGAGGGCCTGAGTCAGTTATGTGTGTGTTATGTGTTGTTTAGTACTTGTCGAGGTGCTTTAACCTTAGTTTAGGTTTAGGGAATTACTCGCGAGATTTATTCTCACGGTTGTTGAAAAATCGATTTTTCAGACCCGGCCTTGAGGATGGCAGGCGTATCGAAGCATTTTTGGGAGGAGCCCCCGGCTAATTGTAGAGCCTGAACCTGAGCTACTTACCCCTTTTTGGTAGTAGTGGCCTTGACCCGCTTTTGGATTTTTGAAGTTTGGGCTGTATATGAATATTGGATATGATTTTCCAGTACTAGTACAAGTGTTGAATTCGGTGGTTACCCTTGGTTATGTGTTCATATATGTACGGGTGGTTTTAAGTACTTCCGCATGTGCTTTAAATCTCTGTGTTGGGTGTTGGGTTGGCGACGTGTCCCGGGATGTCGTATTACCAAATGTTTAATCGACCTTTTTGCGAAGGATGTGGCGCACCGAAAAGTGCGGGCGTGACACGTCAGCCATATCTGGGTTGCTCGATCCTCAACCTTGACCTCGACCCACAGTAGCTCCAGTGAAGACAGCACCTTTGGTGAAGACAACGGCTTGACGGCACGTGCGACAACGAGCTTGAGGGAGAAGATGAAAAGTATTTTTTGAGGGCAAAAGTGGAACGCATAATTATCAGTGAGGACAATATTGAAAAGAAAAAAAAGTCATTAAACCGCTACTGTAGCATTCCCAATGTTAGCAATTGGCTAATGGGGTCACAAAAATATTTGCCAAACACCTCATATTTTTTTCAAGGGATTTTAGGGGCTTAAAGTCCATTGGTAAAGCTAAACCAAACGAGGCCTAATTGCCAGTAAATAAGTATAAATAATCTGCTTAATATACTGTACTAATTTTTTGGGTGATAACATTTATGGCATAAGAAATGCTGGTTGAAAACTTCTTTAGCTTTTTTTTTTTTTTTGTGAAGTGTCGCGATGCGTAGAATCGAAAAAGACGGTTTCTCGCATTTTCAATCAAAAGCGTCGTACCGTCCGCAGAAATGTTGAGGACAGAGCCGGACGAACTAAAATTTTTCACTAAGAAATTCACTTATTTAATGTTTTACATGACATTATCGCAAAAAGGATGTCGTGGCGACCGTAGGCGTAGAAGCAACCAAGTTGATATCGCAAGCTTGTATTACGTTTATTTCTTTGTTTTTAACATGTGCGATAGGGGGAGAGAGAGAGAGAGAGAGAGGCGGAAAGTTGACTTAGACCATTACAACATTCAGTAAACAAATGCAATCCATAGGTTACACTTTGTTAGCGAACTGCAGTCCGACTTCTTCATCCCGTGGAAGACCAAGACCTGGTTTATTATATTTCTTTTTTGAATTGACTGAAGTGAATTTAAACTCAGTTAGATGGAAATTTTCCACATTGACATGGTCAAAATGATAAAAAAATAAAAATAGAAAAAATCTTGCAAATAATACTTCCCCCAGTAATCAGACCTTCATTAGTCACCAAGAAGTTGATTACTAAATATTCTATTCATGGTCAACACGTATTGTTGAGCATCCTCAAATTTTAAGACTCCCACTTGATTCAAGTACAAAGGGGAAAGAGATTAAGAAAAGAAAAAAGAAAAGTTGTGTGAATGTTTGTATATATATATTGCTGCATCCGGGTGTTTGTGGCAATGCTTGGCGTAGCTCCATAGTTCTTGCCTTCTCTCATCGTTTCGCCGAGGCTAATTTTAGCTCCAAATGGCTCCGCGAAACCCCGGAGGAGGCTCAAAGCCCCTCCACCTCCAGTCGCCGCGCCACCTCTCACGGCATTCCCTCTGGGAGCGAGCGCTCCCCGGCATATGTTGGCCATCCCGTTCCTCCACAGGTCCAAGTAGGAACACTTGTTCAAAACGTTCCCGATGCCAACGTGGGAGAGTGGACCACCGGTCTTTGTGGTTGCTTTGATGATCTATCAAATTGTGAGTCTTTTTTGCCAAAGAAAAATCCTCCATAGGACTCAATCTTGCTTTTCTCAACCGTGTGATGAGTTATATCACGTTGACAATGTTTTTTTTTTGTTAGAGATATATAATAGATACTCTATATTTCTAACATATCACGTTAATAATGTTCTTTCTTGTTTCCAACAAAGGCGTGATCACCTGTTTCTGTCCGTGCGTCACGTTCGGCCAAAACGCCGAGATCATAGACAGAGGAAATACTTGTAAGCGAAAAACCTCAACAAAACCTCGTCTTAGCAAACAACTATGATTTAAGGTTCGATTTTTTCTCCCGCCAACAATTTGACTTTGGCTTATGGACTGGCAGCATGTGCATCTGCCGGGGCTCTGTGCTGCCTGGCATTACACTTCTTTTATTGTTCGTACTGGTACACATGCACTTACCGGACCAAGCTCCGCGGCATCTACTCGATCCCCGGCGGCCAGTGCGGAGATTTTTGCGTACACCATTGGTGTGGACTATGCGCTCTTTGTCAAGAGTATCGGGAGCTCAAGAATCGCGGGTTTGATCCCTCAATCGGTAAGTTCGTTACCCAATATGTTCTTTGGCCCAGTAATTCTTGTTCCTAACTTCCTATATGCACTCAGAAAGAACAAAAAAGAACATTGAAACTAGACTGAACTCATCTGATTGGTATTGCTTAGAAGTAAGATTGGTTCAAATCCAATAGTAGGTTAAACTTATTAAACTCCATCACTATTGTTCATATTTGAATGGAAAATAGAGATATTGCTATTTCTAATTTAAAAAAAATAAGGAACAAACTCTATAGTTTTTATCATGATAAGCTATCATTATCGATAAGTCATCAGAATAATGAGTCTTAGTAATTATAGTTATAAAATAAGGCGGAACACTTGCTTATGAACAATGATAATATTGTCTATTGAACTGCCAAATATTCCATTATTCTTATCAAATCTATTCTAAAACTTAGAAATCAATAAAAAAAAAAAAAAGTAAATAGCCCTAGTCCGATGAATCTTGACTATATCCACGATTTTGAACATCCATCCCATTTGTATTCTGGATAATCGTATAAGATCATTGAAATGACAAATTCCTAGAATTTATGGGGAGTGGAGGACAAAGAAATTGTTGAAAGTACCATTTTTTTTTATCTAGTATCAATCTATTTGATGTTAAAAAGACCCGTTGAAGGAAGGTCGGCTAGAAATTTCTCGAAAAATGAAATAAAATGTCCCACGCACAAAATCTCTTATGACAAGGTTATTTAAGATTGCCAATTAAGAAATAAAGCCCTACTTTTTAGGGAGATTTGAGCGGTTCATTTTGACTTTGGTGCCAATAGATTCTACTCAATTGCGATTAGAGACCAAGTAAGCACAAATGCTTCAAGATTCTAACATGCATTTTGGAAACTCAAATTATATAGAATATCATATTATTGCTGAGTGTTAAATATGAGACACTTGTTTAAATGTACTGTTAAAATCTATCGCCTTATTTATTTCATGAATTTTGTAGACCAATCTTAACACACCTAACATTACTCAAACATACTTATGTACGTATATGACATGAATGTGACCGGTTACATATTTTCATACTCGACATGATGCGCAGGATGGGTCGCTAACGCTGAACGAAGGACTCGGCAGGTCGGAATTGTGGTCCCTCCGTCAGTTCCTGGCGGCATGATTCGTTGATGTCTCTCTCAGGCCAACCTTCGCCAACAGTTCATCCATCTTCACTTCAAATTCTAATCTTGCCCTCCCTTTCAAAAGCCTTAGCAAACCTAGTTGAGCTAGCCAAGCGATTGGGAGTATTTTGTGTGCCTTTTATTTTAAGTTTCAGGGCTTTGTTTTAATTTCCAGAACTGGAATTGGGACTTTCGTACTCCATTGTAATATATACTCGATGCTATCTTAAGTTACATCATAATAACCTTGAAATTGAAGAGAATTTTCTTTACAGCGGATTACAAAGATAGATTTGAGAATGCTAATATATTCATGTCTTGGGTCACGGATCACGATGATAAATGCGTGGTCAGGTGGCATCTCGTATTTATGCAGACATAAAGGTCATAGATTGACTGACAAAAAGACCCATTATTTTCTAGCTTTTATTTTTGCTTGATTATCCCATAATGCAAACGACCAACAAGAGCAAACCGTTGAATGTCACAAAAAAGAAAAAAAAAGATTTGATAAGAATAACCCATCTTGGAAAGACTCATTTTTCCTTCGTGAGCGATATCTAAAACATAATTATCATTGTGAATAAGAAGTTGAGCTCCTGAAACAGAACCCTTTGCTTGCACATTCGAAAGAGAGAACATTTGGGGGGCAAAAACTCACTCTAGCAAATCTCTGGTCAGCGCTGCTTAATTACCAGAGGAGGCGGCGAGTTGATCAATCCCGACCCCTGCTGCCACGACGACCACGTCCTGCAAGTCTTGATGGTTGACCTTTCTTCTGCATTTGACCGCTAAACTAAGCTAAGACAAGAGCAAACCATTGATTAGCTGGTGTTTTCAGTTAAATCATGCAAGGAAATGAATTTAAGCACCCATTTCCAATCTATCTGTAATAAGAATAAAAATGGGGAAATGCGCTATTCAAGATTCACACACATTTCCAATCTATTTGAAAAAAATCCGGACCAACCTAACCCTGTGGGTATATGTTGAACAAGTATCGTGTTGGGTCACTATAGGGTTCGGGTCAGGTATCATAAAGACCCGACCCATTGACACCCCTAGCGGAGGGACATGGCCCGTAGCAGTTCTCTTTACACTTTCTTTGTTTCTTTCTATTTATTTATTTTAGGCTAATTACTTTTTTTTTTGGGGGTGGGGGTGAGTCGAAACGGGTATGTTTTAAAGGCTTTGATATTGTCGAGCTTTCTTAACATATGTTTAAATTTTCAAACATACCATATTTTGCCAATCCCATCTGATTTCGATAGAAAAGGAACTTGAAGATGATCCGCATAATCAAAACATGAGCCATACAACCAGTTGGATTTAATTGTCAAAATTGAATCCCTCGGATCCCAACACATGGCCCAAGTCCGAGTAGGTTTTTGGAGTCTCGCCCTTCGATATCCACGCTGCCGTTTGCGAACCTCTCCAGGAGAAACTCCTCCACATTCTAGTGCCCACGCCTAGGCATCTCTCCCAAGGGCTCACGTGGTCACGATGACCTGAGTCCTCTTCGTGATGTAAAACCTGGCGATCTCGACATCCTCTGTGGGACTCGCGGGGGACCAGGAGCAGGCCCAGCAGATGCAGCTTGAAGTTCTCTTTCACCACCATGTCCAAAAAATTCAGCTTCAGCAAATCTGACTCCTCAACGGTCCGGCCCAACCTGACGACGACTTCGAGCTCTTGCTGGAGGTGTTTCATCATGCGTGGATTGCGGATCAGCTCGGACAAGGCCGGCTCGATCACGATGGACGATGACTCGTATGATGTGGCAATCAGTCGAGGGCTATAGCCTCGATATTGGTGCGACCCATTATGTGAACCGGCTCATCTTACGACCTATTTATAGGATGGCCACAATGGAGAGGAATGTGTTCACAAAACCACCATTACATTTCCAGTGGTGTCTTTCTCGTGTTCTTTTATAATATCTTTTAACACCTTGTTTGTGGCTTGATTAACTATTTTTGCACGAGAGTCATTCCCCGCTAAGGCAAAAAACGTAACTATTAAATTAACTCCTCGATTGTCAAAGTATTATCTACGCAAAAAAAGCTATATATTAGAATTGTAAAGTTATTTATTTATATAAGATCAAGCTAGCTAGATTATGCTCTTTGTTTTTAGGCCTCTATAGATCTTTTCTTCCCGTTGATCATGGAAACTCTCAAATAGTTGCAGACTTATAAGCACTGCGCACGTACACGACAAAAAGCAATGACTCAAGCGTACTTGTTACAGTCCAATTCCGTTGAATATCTAAATTTGATCTTATTAATGATGTAGAAAAGTAATGAAAATTTGCACAATACAAAAATTTACGTAGTTCAATAGGGGAGATGTTCCGCCTACCTACGTCTACAGGGAGAAGAGATCCGTTTTACTAATAACATAAAAAAGTATACAGCCACTCTTTCTCACTCTCTACCTCTATTCTAGAGACCCATTTCACCTTAAATATATATAGCGAAACCCTACATGATACAAATTACAAAATTGCCCACATAGCCTAAAATATTTAGCTTTCCCATGTAAATCCTTATATAACTGAACATAAAACGCCTCTATCGGCACGGGGCGCCCCCTGACCCTTGCCGGGGCGGCCCCCCCCGGACCCCCTCCACTCACCGGAGAGCAGGACCCCTGTGTTATCTAGTGATTAGGGGCCTTTCGGAACTGCTTTATAATCTCTTAAATAACAGAATACAAGACATCAATCTCAACAAATTCATTGTATTGTATACTGCAGGCAAACAATTCACCATACTACATATAGATGTTCCACAAGTCTAGAAAGTTTACCATATTTAGAAAATAATGGTGAAAGAAATAGAGAAACCTAAATTAAAACCTGAAGATCCAGGAGGCACGTAATCCGCCAAATTGAAAGCCCCCGCCAGGTTCACAAACTCGTGAATCACGGGCTTCAAGTTGAACTTATCCTTTGGGCCACACCCCAATATCATCCCGCACGTCAAGTCACCGATCAACTCCGCCACCTCCGCACTCACGTCCACACCTCTTGAGCCGCCCACGCCCTCCTCACGCACCTCATTGGCATGCACTACAAAAAAATATGTTTTTTTCGATGAAATTTCTAACGAAAAATTCTAAAAAATTCGTTGGAAAATGAATTTCCAACAAAGTTTTCAACGAAAACAAATTTGTGGGTAATTCGTCGTCGGAAAATTTTCCAACAAAAATTTTTAATTTTCGTTGGAAAATTGTCACGAAAATTTTTTCGTTAGAAATTTCGTTGGAAACTTCGTGGGTAAATTAGTGGCTAAATTCCTTAGAAAGTTCGTTGGAAAATTCGTCGCTAATTATTCGTTGGAAAACTCGTGGCAAAATTCATCGGTAATTATTCGTGGGTAAATTCGTGGATAAATTCCTTGAAAATTTCGTTGCAAATTTCGTCGCTAATTATTCGTTGGAAAAGTCGTGGAAAAATTCGTTGGTAATTTTTTGTCATAAAAATCGCACGATTTTAAAAAATAAGGGTTTTGCCACGAATTTTCCAACGAAAAATTTTCCAAAATTCGTTGGAAAATGAATTTCCAACGAAATTAGCGACGAAACAAAAATTCGTTGGTAATTCGTCGTTGCAAAATTTTGCGACAAAAAATTTAAATTTTCGTTGGTAATTTGCGACGAAATTTTTTTGTCACAAAATTTTCGTTGCAAAGTTCGTTGGAAAGTTCGTTGAAAAATTCGTCGCTAATTATTCGTTGCAAAAATAGTGGCAAAATTCGTCAGTAATTTTTTGTGGTAAAATTCATGGCAAAATGAATTTCCGACGAATTAGCAATGAAAAAAAATTCGTCGCTAATTCGGCATCGGAAATTTTTTGAGACAAAAATTTTAATTTTTGTTGGTAATTTACGACGAAACAGAGTCGTAGCAAAATTCGTGAGAAATTTCCCACGAAAGTAAAATTTTCGACATAGGCGGCTTTTTTTTAATTTCGTTTAACACCTTATTTGTTCGTGGGAAATTTTTTGCACGAAATTTTGCCACAAAATTGAAAAACCTGGTATTTTGCCACAAACAAAAAAATTCGTCGGAAATTTTTTTTTCTCGCAAATTTTGGTGATGAAAATTTGAATTTTCGTTGGTAAATTTGAATTTTCGTTGATAAATTTGAATTTTCGCCGGAATAGTGGCCGCGACCCCCCTCGCCGAAATCGCGGTCGCAACCCCCCCGCCGGAATTTCGTGGGAAAAGCCACCAACATAAGGGGTGTTTGAATTTCGTGGCAAAATTCGTGGGAATTTCCCAATTTTTTGCCACGAAAATAGTACATAGTGCAATAATTGCCCAAAAACTTCAAATTCGTGGCAAAATTCGTCAGAAATTAGCGACGAAAAATTTTTCTTTGCAAAAATTGTCGGAAATTTGCAACAAAGAGTGTACGAAATTAGCGACGAAAATTTTTTGTCGCAAATTTCCGACGATTTTCGTTTTCGTTGCAAAAGTCGTCGCAAATTTCCGAGGAAAACTTTTTCGTCGCAAATTTTCGTGGCAAAATCCAAGTTTTTTTTTGTAGTGTTGTTGAAAAATTCGTGGCAAATTTGCCACGAATTTTCAAAAAAGGCATTTTCCCTAATATGTCCTATTTTCATTGGAAAATTCATGGCAAATTTTCCACAAATTTTTAAAAAAAGGCATTTATCCTAATATGTTCTATTTTCGTTGGAAAATTCGTGGCAATTTTGCCACGAATTTTAAAAAAAGGCATTTATCCTAATATGTTCTATTTTCGTTGGAAAATTCGTGGCAAATTTACTACGAAAAATTTTCAAAAAACGCATTTTCTCTAATATGTTCTATTTTCGCTGGAAAATTCGTGGCAAATTTGCCACGAATTTTCCAATGAATTTCGAACATATTAAAAAAATGCCTTTTTGATTCGTTGGAAAATTTTTGCCAAATTTTCCAATGAATTTTGAAAATATTAGGAAAAAAATTCCTTTTTTTTGAAATTTTAGGAAAATTTGTGGCAAATTTGCCAATTCGAATTTCCAACATATTAGAAAAAATACCTTTTTAAAAATTCGTTGCAAAATTTGCGGAAAGTTTGCCATGAATTTTGCAACGAAAAATCCAAAATAGTAGAAAAATGTTTTGTTTGAAATTCGTTGGAAAATTTTGGCAAATTTTCCACGAATTTTTCCAACGGATTTCAAACATATTACAAAAAAATACATTTTTTGAAATTTGTTGCAAAAAATTAAGTGGCAAATTTGCTACGAATTTTGCAAACGAAAACCAAAAATAGTAGAAAAATGCCATTTTTGAAATTCATTGGAAAATTCGTGGCAAATTTGCCACGAATTTTTCAACAATTTCAACATATTAGAAAAAAATACCTTTTTGAAATTGTTGGAAAATTTGGCAAAATTGCCACAAATTTTGCAAATGAAAATCCAAAATAGTAGAAAAAATGCCATTTTTTGAAATTCGTTGGAAAATTCGTGGCAAATTTGCCACGAATTTTCCAATGAATTTTAAACATATTACAAAAAATACATTTTTTGAAATTCGTTGCAAAATTCATGGCAAATTTGCTACGAATTTTACAACGAAAGTCCAAAATAGTAGAAAAAAAATGCCATTTTTTGAAATTTGTTGCAAAATTCGTGGCAAATTTGCCACGAATTTTCCAACGAATATGGAACATATTACAAAAAATGCCTTTTTTGAAATTCATTGCAAAATTCGTGGCAAATTTGCCACGAATTTTCCAATGAATTTCGAAAATATTAGGAAAAAAGGCCTTTTTTGAAATTCGTTGGAAAATTCGTGGCAAATTTACCACGAATTTTCCAACGAATTTCCAACATATTAGAAAAAATACCTTTTTTGAAATTCGTTGCAAAATTCGTGGCAAATTTGCCACGAATTTTTGCAACGAAAAATCCAAAATAGTAGAAAAAATGCCATTTTTGAAATTCGTTGGAAAATTAATGGCAAAAATTTTCCACGAATTTTCCAACAAATTTCCAACATATTAGAAAAAAATACCTTTTTGAAATTCGTTTGTAAAATTCGTGGCAAATTTGCCACGAATTTTGCAACGAAAATCCAAAATAGTAGAAAAAATGCCATTTTTTGAAATTTGTTGGAAAATTCGTGGCAAATTTGCCACGAATTTTCCAACGAATTTCAAACATATTACAAAAATACATTTTTTGAAATTCGTTGGAAAATTCGTGGCAAATTTGCCAGGAATTTTGCAACGAAAATCCAAAATAGTAGAAAAAATGCCATTTTTTGAAATTCGTTGGAAAATTCGTGGTAAATTTGCCATGAATTTTCCAACGAATATCGAACATATTACAAAAAATGCCTTTTTTGAAATTCATTGCAAAATTCGTGGCAAAATTGCCATGAATTTTGCAACGAATTTGGAAAATATTAGAAATAATGCCTTTTTTTGAAATTCTTCGCAAAATTTGTTGGAAAATTTTTTCGTTGCAAAAAATTTTAAATTTTGCGATTTTTGAAAATTTTTTTGTTGGAAATTTTTTTTTACGACAAACAATTTTTCCAACAATTTCCAAAATTAGTTTTTTTTGTCGCAAAAGTCATCACTAATTTCTGACAAAAAATTTTTCGTCGCAAATTTTCGTCCCAAAATCCCAGTTTTTTTGTGGTGAATTTTCATTGCAAAATTTGTTGGAAATTTCCAATGAATTTTCCCACAAATTTAAAAAATGCCGAACAATACCGAGTTTTTTTGTATTCATCGTAAAATTCATTGGAAAATTTGTTGCAAATTTGCGATGAAAATTTTTTCATCGCAAATTTTCGTGGCAAAAATCCAGTTTTTTTGTAGTGGTGAATGACTCCACCTTTGCTGGGCTCAACAGGTGCAGCATGCACAGCCTCCTCACGCTGCGCTATTACGCACCATTCTTTGTGAAAGCCATCCCCTTGTTGCCGTACAACGTGTGGTGTAGGGCCTCCATGCTCGGGTGGCTCGAGAAGATGCTATTGTGGGTCCTGAGGATCAGCTTGGCCACCTCCGGCAACAAGACCACCACCATCAACTTGTTGCCGAGGCGGAGGAACATGATGGACCCATAGGCCTTGGCGAGGCTTTGGAGGTGGTGGTGGGGGGGTGGTGGAGGTTCCCAATGATGGGCAGTGGCGGCAGACCTGGCGGCAACTTTGGGGCTTTCCGGTGGCGTAGATGGTGTAAAAAGAAGGCTGCTTCGTGTTTTGGTTCATAAACTCTAATTTTCTAATTAGCCACTGAAAAAATTCGATGAGTATGGCTTCGTTCATTTCATGGAAATGTGACATTTCGGAAAAATATCTTTTTCTACGAAAATGACAATATTTTCTGGTGTTTGATTGAAACATAAAAGTGAGCTAGAAAATATTTTCTCATTTGGCATGGAAAATTTGATTTGATTCTCTTGAGAAAAATATCCAAAAATTCAAAATTTTAAAATGTTGATTTTTCTTTTATTTTTTCCTTCTATCTCTATGCAAGGTGGAGCCTTGGGTGAGGTCGAGCTCACCAGCCTTGGGACGAGCTCGACCTTGTTAGATCGGGCAAGCTCGAGCCTCGCCGGCCTTGGGCGAGCCTGAGACTTGACTATGGCCACTGACTAGCCGAGGAAGAAGCAAAACGAAAAAGAAAGAAAATAAAAAGTAATAAAAAATTCGATTTTTTAAAAAATAAAATAATTAGAAATTAGAAATTTTAAAAAAATAAATAATTTAAAAATTCGATTTTAAAAAAATATATTCTCATAAGAATGAACATTTCATTAATCAAGGACCCGAGCCTGAGTATCGAGGACTCACACACGGCCTTTATAGACCCGGGCCTAAGTGCTAGGGACTAGAGCTCGAGCGTTAGGACCCGACTTGAGCCCTTTATTGATGCGGGCTTGGGTGCTGGGGCATAGGGCATGGGTACTAGTGGTTCGAGCTCAACCTCGGCTTAGATGGACCAGGGCATGGGCCCCAAAGGCTTAGGCCTGGGCATTAGGGTCCCAAGCCCGGCCTCAATGGACCCAAGTTTGGTCTCAATGGACTCGTGCTCGAGCGTTAGAGACCTAGTCCTGGCCTTGATGGACTCAGCCCCGACCTCGATGGAATCAGCCCCGACCTTGGAGACTTGGGAACCAACGTTGGGATTCTCATGTTTAAACGTAGAGTTTTGGGTCCAAGCGCCAATATCTAATCATATTTTGGAAAATATTTTTTGACGTTTTCAAAGAGAAAATCCTTTTCCTGAATTTAATAATAGGTTTTCCGTTAACCAGAAAAATATTTTTTATTGACTCATTTTCCTAAGCAAACTGAACGCTAGAAAATATTTTTTGCGAAACAAATAGAGCCTGTATCTAAACTAATCACATCGACTACACCCTTGTGAAAGTGGAAACACATTTGTGGATAGACAAATAATAATATGAAAAAGCAACTTCATTTGTTTCAATGGAAAATAAATAATTTGAAAAATATATTCCTAAAAATGATGATAAATTTTTTTATTAACTAATAATTTCAAGTGATATAAATGATATTTTAAAGAAAATATTTGTTAAATAATTTATTTTTTGCGAAATAAACGGAATATTCCTACTTGTCAATAATTATTAGTTTATGAATATTTTTGAGTTGTGGCGATGCAAGGCCTTCCTCGGTCAATAGTGTTGCTTTATGTTTATTTCCATGGTTTTGATTGGTCAAAATTCATCATCATTCGACAAGCTTATTTCCAGCATTTGTACATACATAAAAAAAGTACCGAATGAAAATTAAATTAAATTGCATAGACAGTAGAGGGAAAGAACTCGATAGTAAATCCCGTCTTTATATAGAATGGGCTAATGTTAAGATGCACATAAGTTGACTCTGAAGAGAGGCAAATGCAGCCTAGAACGTTCGATCAGTCTAAAGTACTTTGTTGTTCAAATTAGCACAAAAAAATTGTCAAAGGAAATCTCAAACATCAATTTGACCGGTAACGTATAACAAATCTTGCCAAATTTCAAACAAGCAGGCGATAACTCGGCCTCAGGATCAAGTGCTTTGCTCTGGGCATTGACAACCCAAAGTCCTCGCTCATGTCTAGCTCGCTTGGCGACGTCCCCTCCGGTAACTCCCAATCGAAACAATGCACTAACTGGGCCAAAACAAGGCGAACATTAACGAGGCCTGAGTTCATCCCTGGGCAGCCTCTCCGACCCGACGCGAACGGTATGAGCTGGAAGTCTCGCCCTTTGACGTCCACGCCACTGTTCGCGAACCTCTCCGGGAAGAACTCCTCCGCATTCTCGGCCCAAGCGTTGGTGTCTCTCCCAAGGGCCCACGCGTTCACAATGATCCGAGTCCTCTTCGCGATGTAATACCCGGCAATCTCGACATCCTCCGTGGACTCATGTGGGACCAGGAGCGGGCCCGGCGGGTATAGCCTGAAGCTCTCTTTCACCACCATGTCCAAATAATTCAGCTTTGGCAAATCTGACTCCTCAACTGTCCGGTCCAACCCGACGACAGTTTCGAGCTCTTGCTGGAGGTGCTTCATCACGCGTGGGTTGCGGATTAGCTCGGAGAAGGCCCACTCAATCGTGGTGGATGAGGACTCGTATGATGCGGCGATCATGTCGAGGGCTATGGCCTTGACGTTGGTCCGACCCATTATGTGAACCTGCTCGTCTTGCGAGCTATTTATGGGATGGCCCATGCCTGCGAGCAATGTGTCTATAAAGTCACCCTTATATTTTCTAGTCGCATCTTCCTCGTGTTCTCTGATGATGTCCTCGAACACCTTATCCATGGCTCGATTAACAGCTTTTGCACGCCGAGTCATTCCCTATTAAGGCAAAAAAATGATTGTTAAACAAGCTTTATTTTTTGATTTTCAAAATATTATTTACACAACAAACTAGAAAAGATGTAATAGAAGCTGCAAAATTTTGTATCTATAAAGTTGTTTGCATTTTCTCAAAAACTAAACTAAATGCACCATTCGTCCTGATGCTCATAGATAGTAGAAACTTTGCAAACTCATAAGCATTGCCTACAGACATGGGGAAAAGTGTCAGAAAAGCCCCAAACCTTTTGTGTTGATGCCAATTTAGTCCTACACCCTTTTTTTATGCTAATGTAGTCTTAAACCTTTTAATATAATGTCAATTCAATCCTTTCGACTAATTTTAGCTAGATTTTGCTAACATGGACGCTAGCCAACCTACGTGACATAGTCGGCACTGACGTGAACAACCTTCAAGAATATTTTAATATATTTTTTGAATTTTTCCTTTTTTTTTCTTTTCTTTTCCTTCCCTCCCTCCTTCCTCCAGCTGGTCACGATTGGCTATTGGCGAGGCTCGCCCTCACCAACGATGGCGAAGGCGAGCCTCTCCAGATATGGAGAGATTGTGCCTCGACCTCGCCAGATCCGGTGAGGTCGGGCCTCGCCTAGCCACTGGCGAGGCTTGAGCCCTTGCCAGAGGCTTTCGACCTCGTAGCCTCTGGCAAGGGTGAGACTCGCCAGTGGCTCGCGTGGCTCGTCAGAGGCTAGCGAGCTCAAGCCTCTGGCCAGTTGCGGTCTGGCAACTAGCTGAGGAAGGAGGGAGGGGAGGAAAAAAAAAAAAAAAAATAAAAATTCAAAAAATATTAAAATATTATTAAAAGTTATCCACGTCAGCAATATCATGCCAAAATTAGCTGGAATGACTGAATTGAAACAAAAATAAAATGTTTAGGACTTAATTGACACAAAAAAAAAGTTTATGACTCAATTAGCATAAATGCAATAGATTTATGACTTTTCTGACACTTTTCCCGACAGATATGACATGTGACAAAAGCAATGAGTCAAGCGTTAGTTCGCATAATTCCAAATCACTGTACTATATATTCCGTAAGCCAAAAATTTACCGTACTACGTTAATATTGCACAAGTCTAATTGAATCACAAAATAAACTAACAACTAATACCTGAAGATCGAGAGCACCAAGAAGAGGCACATAGTCCGCCAAATTGAAAGCCCCGGCCAAGTTCCGAGCCTCGTGAATCACAGGCTTCAAGTTGAACTTGTCCCTCGTGCTGCACCCCAATATCATCCTGCACGCCAAGTTCCCCATCAGCTGCCCCACTTCTGCGCTCACGTCCACCGCCTCACGCGCCACTGCTGCCGCCGTCACCCTCCCGATCATCCTCCCCAGCTCCTCCCTCCTCATTGGCGCGAACGACTCCACCTTCGCCAGGCTCAGCAGCTGCAGCATGCACAGCCTCCTCAGGCCCCACCAGTACGCACCGCTCTCCGCGAACGCCATCCCCTTGTTGCCGTATGACATGTGGTGCAGGGCATCCACGCTCCGGCGACTCGAGAAGATGCTGTCGTGGGTCTTGAGGACAAGCTTGGCCGCCTCCGGCGACGAGATTACCACCGTCGGCTTGTTGCCGAGGCGGAGGAACATGATGGGGCCGTAGGACTTGGCGAGGCTGTGGAGGCTACGGTGGGGGAGGTTGCCGAGCTGGTGGAGGTTCCCAATGACGGGCAGTGGGGGTGGACCCGGCGGCAGCTTGGGGGCATTCCGGCGGTGGAGGAGGTGGTGGAAGAAGAAGTAGAGAGATATTAGAAGAAGGGTCGAGAGAAGGGCGAGTGGGGAAGTCTCCATTTGCAGGTTGAAGATGGTGGTGTCTTGCTTTGGTTGTGAGGCTGGTTGAGGATGGAGCGGAGATATGGAGAGTGATAATGCAATCGCTGTCTGGATAGCTACAAGTGCCAAATACAACGGATGAAGTGGACCGACGTGAGGTGGGCTCTCGTGGCCGAGGGCTACCCATTATTCACTTGGGTCAAGAAAGGTTGGCGCTTGATTTGACATTCCCCTAATAGTTGCAAATAATTCTTTTAATGAAAGTGAGGGAAGATGGGATTTTTTTTTAAGCACGAATCCAAGTCGATAGCTGGCGAAATCAATGGATCTTACCATCTGAATTATTAATTATATGAATTACAATTAGGGACCTGCACGATTAACAGTGCGGATGATTTTGATCCGCGTGTTCTATGCATGCAATTTTTTTTTGTCACGAACGATTGATGATATTTGCGGTGTGATTACATTCGTCGTTTTCGTAGATGATCCACATGGAATCGTAGCTCAAAATGAGATAGATGGGAAGTGCAAGGGCGCACGGATGTTAACATGTCATTGACGATGCACAAGTGGATATGTGTTAGTACAATGGGGACATCAATTTCCAGCTTCTAAAGTAGTAAAGGAGCATATATCCAACAAGCAGAAGACGAAAAGTTTTTTTTTTTCTCATCTCTCTCCATTGTCTTCTTCAAGCTTTAGCCATAGAGAGGGTTTGAGCTATTCTCACTCTTCTCTCCCGTTAATTTTGTTCCAATCTTTTTGTTCTTTTCTTGTTTTTCTATACTCTCTCGATCTAAATTTAAGAGTTCTCTTCTCCCGATCTAATTCTAGATCTAAAAGTTTGAACTCTCCTGATTTAATTCTAGATCTATGAGCTTTTCTCTCCCAATTTAAATTTAGAAGTTCAATAATATTTTTAGGGATTCGATACCCCGTGCTATGTATCTATACAGGTCCTCTACCTCCAATTGAGATCTGTGTTATTTCAACTCGTTTTGATTGTCTTCATCTGGCAATGATGTAGAGGAAGCGGAACATAGGCGTGCATTGTCAAAAGGCAACGGTGTAGTTATTGGAGAAGGACTTTCCGGCATGTGTTCATCACTGATGGATGATACGAGATTCAGTGATCGGCCGCCGATTACTTTGCTTGACAAATCCGTTTTTATGAAATGAGTACGTGCTTAACCCTGTCGGTGTTTTGTTGATCTTCCTTATTTCTGAATTTGGCTTTGTTATGTTATATTCTGAGATTTGCTCTACTTCGATTTTCTTTGTCATGAAAATCACTGTACTTCTCATGGATCGTTTGAATAATGAATACGATTTTCTTTCAACAAAAAATATGTTGTAAAATATCTCATCCAAAAGAATTTTTTGACCAAAAAAAAATCTCATCCAAAAGAATTGGCAAAAGCACTTCATAACTCTGTTATCTATACAGAACTAGATGAAAGAAAGATCTTGTGGCACATGAAAGTGTAAGAGTCAGACCATTAATTGATTAACATTAGACCAATATCGTTGCGTTCTTTCTATATTTAGAAATTATAATCGGGTTTGTGCGCTCACTTTTAGTGCCTTTTTTTTCCAAATTGACCCTACATTATATAATAAAAAGATCAAAGATCATACAATTAACAATTCTAATAACTTCCCACTTTCTGCCACTTCCCTATATAGCCATCAATTTTCTTTCATTGAAGTACAATTACCAAGCTTCAATCATGCCCAAACAATATTGAACAATAGTGCAAAGATATAACCAACGCAGTAATATGCTCAGTTGAAGGGTCAAGCCATCATGTGAGAATCGGCAATACACAAGTGTCAGTTGGGAACAGATAACTTGTAGTGAAGTTGAATCATCAAAGACAGGATTGTCGTGACCGAACTCCGAGCTCTTTTGAAAACAAGGGGGGTTCACCTGGTATGTGCTAAGTCTAGGTTCGGGACTTAACTCGGGCTCTCCCAAGCCCATACCATATCGCGACTTAGGGTTTAAATATTTAACATGCAAGTGATTTATACCAAGAAGTCGCCACTAATCGATTTGGGGTGGGTCGATTAGAAACCCAAATAAGGTGATGGGAGAATCACCCTATTTCTACGAACCAGAGATTAACTGAGTTCGAGAACTTGGTTACACTAGTTGGTTAACTAATGCCCTTTCAATACCTTTCTACTCTGTTCATTTTTGAAAAACATTTGTCAAGCAATTTGGATTGATTTTAGGACATTTCTCCTAACATGTGAGGTGATCAAATGAGTGCATAATTATAGACGATCAGCAGTCAAAATAGATATGCAGCCTTAGGTTCTAATCCTAACTAAGTCAGATGACATTCAAAACACAACTCATGCAATTATACTAAAAGCATGCATAATAATACAATGGTAATAAAAACTAACATGCAAAATACTACCGCGCAACTTCAGGTTTGTCTAATTTAAACAAGACAATAATATGCATAATAATATAATAAATTAAAACATCAAATATATTACATAATTAAAAAAAAATTTTTTAAAAATGATTTTTTTAAAATGATTTTTTTCGAAAAAAAATACTGAAAGAAAAAAATATTTTTTATTATTTTTAAAAAAAAAGGGAAAGAGAAGAAAAAAAGTTAATTTTTTAAAAAAATTTTTTTTTTAAAATAAACTAAAATAAAATAACAAAGAACCGGGTCGGGTTGGATCCGACCCGGGTCAACGGACCCGATCGGAGGCGTTGACCGGGTTAGGTCAGTTGATCCGGATCCGGTCGGAATCGACCCGGGTCAATGGATCCGATCCGAGGCGTTGACCCTAGTCAGGTCAGTTGATCCAGGTCAGAACTGACCGGGTCAACAGATCCGACCTAGGGCATTGACCCGGATCGGGTCAACCCAGCGTGCACAAACAAGCGGGGACGCCGGCGGGGCCAAAATTGGCCTTTCGCCGGCTGACCCAGGCCGCCTTGACCGAATACACCCCCCTGAGGACCATCCCGAACTGCCTTACCCACCTAGCTCGTCAAATCGGCCACTACTCTTGGCGGTGAACAAAACTTACCTAGCCTCATTTGGGCATTTTGGCGAACACATGGTAGGTGTAACAAAAACCGAGGGGTTTTGACCTTTTCCGGCAATCCGATCGGTTTCGGCGGCTGTGGCTCACCTTCGATGGAGGATGGGGACCGTGATTGAAGGCGGTATAAGCCGGGAATCGCGCGACATGGCCGGCGCGAGTCCCGGCCAAACCGTGCCTAAAAATAGGGAGAACAGGGGAATATCTTGGCCGGGAGAGCTCACCGCGTGGCTGGAGGGTCTCCGGCTGATTGGGGACAAATGACCCGAGGTTCTTGGCTTCTCCTTCCTGCTTCGGCGTGACCTTGGTACGCTCAGACTCTCTCTCAGTTCTCCCTTGTCTCTCTGTTCTCTCTCTCTCTGTTTCTCTCAAAAAAATGGCCGACCCGCCTCTCTCTCTCTCTCTGTGGCTATATATAGCCGGCGACAACGGTGCCCCTTTGCTCCGTTATGTCGGCGTGACAACGCCTGCACCGCCCTACGGTGGCCTGTGACTTTCGTGGCCACTTAGGCCCGGTCTGGAGGAGGCGGGAGGGCAGTTCGGAGGTGTGCAAAGAGAGAGGGAAGGAGAGGAAAAACGGGGAGAGATGGCCGGGAAAACGGGGAGGATGGGACTGGCAATTAATGCCAGTCTTGTCGGCGTGCTTCATCAACCATCGTTTGGCCTGATGGGGACAGCATGGAGGCGCTCAGCCGCTCGTCGAGTAGCGGCGAGAACAGGGACAAACAGGGCCAGAAAGGGACTGCTCGGCTAGGGGAAGAAGGAAGAGGAAGGGAGCTGGGCCGGGCCGGCCCAGCTTGCGGGGGGAAAAAGGAAGAAGAAAAAAAAAAGGGCTGGGCCTGTGTGAGGAAAAAAAGAAAAAAAAAAAAAAGGACTGGATCGACCCGGCCCAACTCGAGAGATTTTATTTTTAAAATTTTTTTTAAAACATTCTAATAGACCCTATTAACACAAAATGTGCCTAATTTTTATATGCAATGCATTTAAATATAAATAATTTTTTTTGCTTAGGAATTAAGGACATTAATTCCTAAATTTTTGTGTAATTAATTTTGGACAAATTAAAAATAGGTGTCAACAGATGCCCCTCTTTGAAGGTGAGCTCGCAGAGGTTACATACAAAGATAAAATGACACCTAAATTTGGCCCATGCATGCTCAATGAATGCTATTTTTGGCGAGACCGTGAGTCCTATTTTTATAATGTGATAAGATGATGCATGCTAAAGTAAATAAAAACATACCTGAGGCTACTTACCTTGCCGAAGGGTAGAGTAATTCCAGATAGTTGATATTGTGTGTCAAGGACTCGAGCGTGTCTTCGGTCACCTTAACGGGGTGAAATGGTTTGTCTAGGACCCGAACCTATCTTCGGTCGCCTTGAACGGGGATTGCTTTTGTCTAGGACCCGAACCTTTTTTCGGTTGCCTTGACTGGGAAAATCATTTGCCTAGGACCCGAACCTATCTTTGGTCCCTTTGATTGGATTTCGTTTGTCTAGGACCCAAATCTTTCTTTGGTCGCCTTGACTGGATTTTGCTTTGACAAAGTACCTGGGGGTCCTCGCCCGAGGATTTGTTGGTTTGCCTGGTGGGTCCTCGCCAATAGGTCTTGGAAAGACTCAAATGATGAGCACCTAGGGGTCCTCGCCCAGGATTTGTTGGTTTGCCTGGTGGGTCCTCGCCAGCAGGTCTTGGAAAGGCTCAAACGATGAGCACCTAGGGGTCCTCGCTTGAGGATTTGTTGATTTGCCTAATGGGTCCTTGCCAGCAGGTCTTGGAAGACTCAAACAATGAGCACCTGGGGGTCTTCGCCCAAGGATTTGATGGTTGCCTGGTGGGTCCTCGCCAGCAGGTTTTGGAAGACTCAAACGATGAGCACCGGGGTCCTTGCCCAAGGATTTGATGTGAACAAAGGGGACCAGTCCCATGCTCAAGAGGGGTACCATAACAATCGTAGATACATGATGAACAGAGGGGTCAATCCAATGTTCGATTGGTGAATAAAGGGGTCAATCCAATGTTCAGTTGGTGAACAAAGGGTCAATCCAATGTTCAAAGGGTACCATAACAATCGTAGGTATATGGATTTCTGGAACCGGGCATGGGTAGAATATACTTACCTGGGCACGTTCCTGCCTCTTAAGGGCGTGTCTCCTATGTATTCGTTGGAGAAATAGACAACTGAGGCTATTATAGAATATCATATGAAATATCTTGACTAGCTAGTCAAGATGCTTTTCTTTTTCAAAGAAACACCTGGTTATCTTCTAGGTAGTTTGAAAAGAAATCTGATGAAATACCTGGGATTTCTTACTCGGAGATTTGATGTATCATCTGATGAATAACCGACCTTTTTCGGGGCATTACTCTTGGGATGACAATGGGGGCTTCTCTAGCGCCCGAATTTTTGTATTCTATCACTGAGGATTAAAACTCTGAACTGTCAAAGACGATTAGCACAAACATGCGTGCATTCATCAAGGATAGACAAGTTAAGCTATTCCAAAATATGCATTTGAAAGTTCATGCATGATGATTTTGCCATGTTTGCATCACCAAACATCCACCGAGGGTCAATCATGACAATTTTCACTCGGAAGGTGGACCTCTCGAGATGTTGAATGAGGGATCTTCAGTCAGAAAGGACTTTCACTCGCTTTCATTGAAAAGGCTGTTTGTCCCGTCCGTTAATGCGGGTACATTGAAAGCACTCAAACCGACCATTATCACATCAACAAGGGTTTGAGTTTTCTAGCAAGTAGTACGACACTGCCAATTTGAGAGGTCTTCTTCAGGGTCGTAATGTAAGCTTGGTCAATGGCTTAACAAAGGTGACTGTCCAAGTCAAGGCCATGAAAGAAAATATTCTACAATCATCTTCAGGTTTACAAGTCAAGAACCCTGCAAAACGAGATAAAAATAGTCTTGCTCGCACTTCCTCGAGCGTTGTTTATAAACATTTGAAATTCCACGTTAATTTAAGTGTTCTAGTAAGAAGAGACTTCATGAGGGATGCAACATGGGCTTGGTTTACAGGTTGAGGAACGAAATGATCGTTGGGCTAAAAAATGTGTGTAGGGGTGAGAATTGGTGATCATCTTGGCATCGTCATTAGTCTTCTTCTCCGCCGTTAGGATACTTTTGGAAAACTCCTTGGGTAATCCTGTATTTTAGCTTCTTTGATAACTTTTTCTTGAGGAGCTTCTGCGTCAAGCATTTTCCTAGATACCATTCAATCTCTATTTCAATTGCTTTCTCAAGAATAGATTCGTCTTCATCTACCATGTGGCAGATCTTTGTCAAGACAGAGTTCTTAAAGTAAGAATTTATATCAAAGAAGAACTCAAGTTTAAACCCTTTGGGGTCGTCTATTCTACACCACTTAATATCTTTGAGATATTTGAGAGTGCCTTCATTATGCTCAGAGATCTCCTCAGCTAAAACTTCATTGTTTTTTACAGCAGTCACCCAGAAATTAGGGACTCCTTTCTTTTCATCTTTTTCATCGTTTTTCTTCTTCTCCTTTTCTTTTTCTTTGGTTTTTTTTATTCATGGGCATTGGCCTTGCTTTTATCAGGCACACTGCTCTTTCATGCTCTTAATTTTCAGTATTTTTATTGCTGTTCTTTTGGTATTGTCAGGACTAGCCTAAACAAGTTTGAACAGAACAATGTTATTTGGCTCTCGGAGTCTTCATCTTCATTCGATACTTTGGACCATAATGCTCAAACTGTGGTGATTTTTGCTTTGCCCCGGTGTGGGGGATGATCACCAACTGGATTCGTACGAAATGAAATCGTCAGCTCAATTGGGCTAGCAAGGGATATAAGTGTATGGGATAGAAGAAGAATTGCTCTTCATCATCCTAGGGCACTTAAATTATCGTGAGAATTCATCTGCAATAAAAACACCCAAAAATTAATGCAAGTGAGAGCAAGAAAATTTTTATTCATATTTTTCACCTTGTGCGAGCTATTGCGGCTGATGATCATAGAAAATTTTAGATATTACAAACTCCTTATCCTTCTTGTCTTGCTCAGTGAAAACATCACTGTTATCAATAAGATGTTGGCATTTTGGACAGGCTTTAGTTTGCTGCTTCTCTCTTAACAAAGCCCTCTAAGCCTCGACTCTCCGACTATTGATGGTGTTCTTGTCTTAGAAGACTCTGTCGAGGACCGCCGGATCCATGAGGACAACGAGGTCGAAGCAACGGAGGTGGTGATCAAAAGGGAGGGACGCTCTTCTTGCTCCATCTAAATTTGAATCCTCTTTGTGATGCCGATTTATCTCAAGCTGCCCCAATGTGGGGTGGTTCTTGATAGGAGTAATTTGAAAGGAATCTCCAAGTGTATAGGCTCAAAAATGGTCAAGCAAAGGATCAATGGTAGTGTATGGGGCAGAGAAATGAATTGCCTCTCGTCATTTTGGCTACCGTACCTTATGAGAGAAATCTCTTTACCTTGTAGAAATGAAACCTTTTCACTCATCTTGCAAGGGTTTGGTACGTGAAAATGTGTATAGACTAAGGATTACCTCTCATCATCCTGACACACCTCGTTCAATACATCAGAGCAGTTCGACACCATTCGTCGAATTGTCAAAATTTTCACAGGGAATTGATGAATTAAACAGGTAAAATTACCATGCAAAATTCCTTCCCAAAAGACGTGCAATGCACTTGGAGAAAGGTTGAGCATTTATTTGCTTTAATGCGTTCCCTCTTTTTGCTTCTTTCTACTCTTATGAGAAGAGTTTTTAGAGAAAGAGATACTTATCTATACTGCAATGGCGGCAAGACAAACCTACCAGGTAATAAGAAAGACCATATTAATGAATGGTTCTTTGAGGGACAGGAATTGGGAACGATACCACATTACCCTTCGTGATTCCCTTCATTTGAGATTAAATTAACAACTCCTTGAACTTTCTCAGATGTTGATAATTCCCTTCTACCAAAAATAAGAGTTTGCGTTAGAAATAAGAGGATTGAGGGTAGATTGAGAACGATGCAAATTACCCTTCTTCCATTTCGCGTTCAAAGCTAGCAGAGTCTTTTCTCCTCTTTACTTTGTTCAGCCTTCTCTGTCTCAGTCTGCTCCTCCATACTCTTGGTCTTGAAGCTCGAATGAAATCCTCTATAATCAAGGGTGCTTCCAAATAGAGGGTTCTATTGTTAGCGCATGCTGTTTCAATGCGGTTCCAATATGTTGAGGAGTTTCTCATGAATGCTCCGATTTCTTTGCACAGGCATGCGCAATTGCTTGCATGGGGATCTTCGCAGCAAAATTAATCTCTACTTTAGAGGTCTTTGATGGACATGGGCGTGACTACCATCGAGACTTCCGTGGTTGTCAGAATTAGGATTGGCTCTATCTTGTCATATGCAAAGTCCTTTCCAGCTTCTTGTATAGGACCTTTACTCAAATTTGTCCTGTGTAAAAGGAAAAGATATGTTATTTCTATGCTAAAGTGGATGAACTTTAGGAACGAAATACAGCCTTTTTTATGGACTGAGAGATTGCATGCCCTCTAGTCTACTCTTCTAATTGAGCATTTCTTCGTCATGTTTCATTCGAGAGGTCCTAACATTGGTGCTCTATCCGGCTCGCTAGCATGTCAGAGTCTAGCATGTTCCCCAGTTCATTATCTGCAAAAAAAAAGGGATGGAATGTCATTTCCAAATTTTGTTAAGGAATAAGACATACCTTTTTCTTCCAAAAGGGGTAATCTTTTCTTGATCTGCCCCCGACTTTTGTACGAAATGATGTTTTGCTCATCCTGGAATCAAGGAATGCTTAGTATTCTCTTTGACTTTTCTGGGGCTAATATCACCCACTGGTAGTAATGAGATTTGCCCCATGTTTCATTTGAAGGTTGGTTGATCTTCGCTCGGACTGCCCCTATCAGATGAGTTGGTCCGCTAGCATCACCAAGGTCTGATGTGCTCTTCAGTTTGTGTCATTTCCAAATGTCTTTCTTTTTTTTTTTAATGACAAATCAAAAGGGAGTATGCTCGGAGACATAAAGTGAGCAAGTTAGAAAAACAAACAGAGCTATGAGCATGCACGTTTTTCCACCACCATTCTTTTTTGCCCTTTTGAAAAATGATAAAACGTTTGTTTTATTCTCAAAAGCTTAAAAACAAGGAAGCATGAGGAAGCCCGGGCCTTAGAGCACTTTCCTTTGCATGGCTGGATATCATCAATGGGCCGATTTGAGGTACTACCTCAGGCCTTCAAAACAAAACATTTGTAATTCTTTTGAATAATTCAGGCGAACTACATTTGTTGGAATAGAAATTACAATACTAAAATTCCAAGCATAATTATAAATTCAGAAAAACTGGGAATCTTAGAAAATAGCTGAGACTTTAGAAAGCAAGAAAAGCTCCCACATATGGGAGGATTTAAACTATTAAATATGCCTCTATTCTGAGGGAGGAAAATTGAGTCTTCAGTTTACTCAATGACAGCATTTGCGCCTCCTGCTTGATTGGGTGGTGTGTTGCGGAATGAAAACATCTTTGCATCTAATAATTTCTGGACGTTATTTTTCAAGACAACACAGTCATTGACGAAATGTCCCACTTCACCCAAATGATAGTCACATGACTTGGAGGGATCGTAGTTAGGGAAACGCTCAGGATTTTCACGCTTTGGCTCTTTAGCAAGCAACCTCTTTTCCAGGAGAATAGGCAGGATCTGAGACATAGGTAAAGGGAGTGGCGTGAACTGCTTTTTGTTGTTTTGCCTTTGGGCGGGTGGGCGGAGCGAGGCCGGTTGTTGTTCACTGCTCATCTAAATCATTGGGGATGAACGGTTTGGGTGTATGCAACATCCGCATCTGTCAGGGGTTCTTTCTCCTTCTTCATGCCGAGTTTCTTGCTTATAGAAGTGGGATCTGTGAACCACCCTTCACGCAATCCCATTTCGATTCGTTCGCCCACAGGAACGAGACGATTAAAGGATTCAGCAGTGGCACCAACCAGGCGGTGTCTGTATTCATACGGAAAAGACTTTATGAACAACTTTACTTATTCATGATAAGTGAGTTGCGGGGTAACTGAGCAGCCAAGTTCCTCCATCTGGTGGCATACTCTTTGAAGGATTCACTCTTCTTCTTCTCAGCAGCGTTCCAGATCGTCACGAGTAAAGGTGATGTCGAAATTGAATTGATACTGCTTGAGGAATGCATCAGCGGCGTCATCCCAAGACTTAAAAGTGTCCACATCTTTCGACATATACCATGTCAAGGCTGGCCCCATCAAACTCGCTTGAAAGGTCTGAACCATGAGGGGTTCATTATCAACGTACTGGGTCATCCGCACATGATACATGTGCAAATGATGTCTGGGGCATGAGGTGCCATCATACTTCTCAAATTTTGGCATCTTGAACTTTTCTGGTACTTTGACCTGTTTGTAAATAGATAGGTCAAGTGGGACAGCCTGTTGCGAGCCTTGTAGATGTTTCAGCATCTCTTCGACCTTTGCAAGGTGTTTGTCATGTTCTGTCATCGATGCAACTTCAGATTCAGGTCTTCCTGATAGAAAAGGGAAGCGGATCGTCCTTTAACGGGGGCATTTTGCAGTCGGTGGCGGAGGCTTTATCTTTTCTAGTAGACAGTGGTGGTAACATCACCTCGATTGCTGCAGGCGTGGGCGTAAGCTTGCCCTTAATGGATTTCACCTGCTTTGAGAGATTTTGGATCGCGTTGAGGACTAGCTTCATCTCGTCCTCCATGTTATTGAGACGGATGTTTTCTTCCGGCCATTTTTTGTAACTACCTGGGAAAACGTTGAAATGAATGAGTATAATGCTTAAGAAAGAATTATTTTATGACCTAGTCGTAATATTATTACATATTTTCTTTATTTGCAAAGAAAAAACGAGAAAAAAGGTTTTTATTAATATCAACATTACATGCGGCATCCCCGGGATTCGAACCCCGGTCACCTCGAACCGTTTTCGCTCATTCTCGGATACCACTGGGCCGAAGGCCACGGTGGTGTCATTAAGGTGCAAAAAATTTTATTTATACGAAAGTAGTCCGAGTTATATTAACGTTAGTATAACCCATAAACAGCTTTAAAGAATAAAACCCAAACCCCTAAACATAAATACTAGGAAAATATAAAATACACGGGCTTTTAACAAAAAGGCGCCCTTTTCGGATGCTCATTCTATAAACGATGGGAAAGCCACGGTCTCTTGGAGCCGCTTATTTTTACAGACAAGCTCCGCAATAAGCGTATCCCTTGTATATAGACTGCAATCAATGGGTGGTCTAACAATAACAAATCAATTGAATAAGTAGACCGTATAAAAAATGAGAAGGGATAGAATATATACCTTTCTTTGAACCATGGCAATTACAACGACATGCACATGAGGAGTGAGGCTCGATTTCTATCTAGACTGATTCAGCAAAGTGAAATTAAAAGGGTGCCTGACCGTCGCAGTCTTGCGTTGGTGTCAAGTCTTTTTAACTTTGGCTAAATCGAAATGAATATTTTATAGTCACGCGAATAGCAGCTAAAGATATTTCTTTACGATTTTTAGAGATAAATTTCAGAGAAAAGAAAGGCAACCTCTACATCACGAACTCGCGTTCGAGGTCGTATTTTTCTTAACACCATCCTAAAATTCCCTATTACGGCTCAGGTTCGGCAGCATGATTGTGTGTGCAACGGTGTAGTGCTAAATCATTAGAGCATGCACAACAATTTATAAACAACCAATTTGAACCTACAAGAACAAATAACACCTTAATGTCAGGATCATACCTGAAATCCTTGTTGCCAAACAAAAATTGTTTTGAACAGGAGAAAAAATTTGGCTTAAGTCCACTTTAAAAAAATGCAAGTCCGCAATGGAGTCGCCAGTCTGTCACGACCGAACTCCGAGCTCTTTTGAAAACAAGGGGGGTTCGCCTAGTATGTACTAAGTCTAGGTTCGAGACTTAACTCGGGCTCTCTCAAGCCCATACCATATCGCGACTTAGGGTTTAAATATTTAACATGCAAGTGGTTTATATCAAGGAGTCGCCATTAATCGATTTGGGGTAGGTCGATTAGAAACCCAAATAAGGTGATGGGAGAATCACCATATTCCTACGAACCAGAGATTAATTGAGTTTAGAGACTTGGTTACACTAGTTGGTTAACTAATGCCCTTTCGGTACCTTTCTACCCTATTCATTTTCAAAAAACATTTGTCAAGCAATTTGGATTGATTTTAGGACCTTTCTCCTAACATGTGAGGTGATCAAAGGAGTGCATAATCATAGACGATCACCAGTCAAAATAGATATGTAGCCTTAGGTTCTAATCCTAACTAAGTCAGATGACATTTAAAACACAACTCATGCAATTATACTAAAAGCATGCATAATAATATAACGGTAATAAAAACTAACATGCAAAATACTACCGTGCAACTTCAGGTTTGTCTAATTTAAACAAGACAATAATATGCATAATAATATAATAAATTAAAACATCAAATATATTACACAATTAAAAAAAACTTTTTTTAAAAAAATGATTTTTTTGGGAAAAAAATAATATGAAAAAAAAAAAAATTTTTTATTTTTTTTAAAAAGGAAAGAGAATAAAAAAAGAAAAAATTAATAAATTTTTTTATTTTTTTTTTAAATTTTTTAGAAAATAAAATAAACTAAAATAAAATAAAAAAGAACTAGGTCGAGTTGGATCCGACCTGAGTTGGGTCAGTTGATCCGGGGCCAGGCCCGACCAGTCAACAGATCTGACCTCGGTCGTTGACCTGGGTTGGGTCGGTTGAACCGGTCGGGTCAATCCAGCGTGCACAAACACTCGGGGGGCCACCGGGACCAAAATTGGCCCTCCGTCGGCCGACCCAGGCCGCCTCCAACCGAATACACCCCCCTAAGGACTATCCTGAACTGCCTTACCCACCTTACCCACCTAGCTTGTCGTCCGGCCACCTACTCGCCGACCGACGAACAAAATTTACCTGGCCTCATTCGGGCATTTTGGCGAACACATGGTAGGCGCAACAAAAATCGGGGGGTTTTGACCTCCTCCGGCAATCCAATCAGCTCCAGCGGTTGTGGCTCACCTTCGATGGAGGGTGGGGACTGTGACTGAAGGCGGTATGTGCTGGGAATCGCACGACACGACTGGCGCGAGTCCCGGCCAAACCGTGCCCAAAAACAGGGGAGAACAGGGGAATATCTCAGCAGGGAGAGCTCACCGGCGCGGCTGGAGGGTCTCCGGCTGATTGGGGACGACGGCGAGGGTGCTGGCTACTCCTTCCTACTTCGGCATGACCTCGATATGCTCAGACTCTCTCTCTGTTCTCCCTTATCTCTCTGTTCTCTCTCTCTGTTTCTCTCCAAAAAAATGGCCAACTCGCCTCTCTCTCTCTCTCTCTGGCTATATATAGCCGGCGACGACGGTGCCCCTCTGCTCTGTTACATCCGCGTGACGATGCCTACACCGGCCTACTGTGGCCTGTGACTTTCGTGGCCACTTAGGCCGGTGCATAGCAGAGGGGGGGCCGGTTCTCAGAGTGTGCAGAGAGAGAGGGAAGGAGAGGAAAAAGGGGGAGAGATGGCCGGGAAAACGAGGAGGACGGGACTGGCAATTAATGCTAGTCCTGTCGACGTGCTTCATCGGCCATCGTTTGGCTTGATGGGGACAGCATGGAGGCGCTCAACCACTCGTCGAGCGGCGGCCAAAATAGGGACAAACAGGGAAGAAAGGGACTGTTCGGCTGGGGGAAGAAGGAAGAGGAAGGAAGCTGGGCCGGGCCGGCCCAGCTCGCGGGGGGAAAACGGAAGAAGAAAAAAAAAAGGCTGGGCCGTGCGAAAGGAAAAAAGAAAAGGGTCGACTCGGCCTCGACCCGGCCCAACTAGAGAGATTTTTTTTTATTTTTAAAAATTTTTTTAAAATTTTTTTTAAAACATTCTAATAGACCCTATTAACACAAAATGTGCCTAATTTCTATATGCAATGCATTTAAATAGAAATAATTTTTTTGCTTAGGAATTAAGGACATTAATTCCTAAATTTTTGTGTAATTAATTTTGGGCAAATTAAAAATAGGTGTCAACAAGGATCCTCTCGGTTTGCTCACTTTGTATATGAGATTGTCCATGTACGTGCCTCTTTCTTGTCGACTTAGCCAAACGGCGAAGGTACTTTATGTAGTTGTTTAAGTATACATCGAGTGTCAATATATGAAGATGCATATCCAATTCATTCAAGAGGCATTTTCTTCCCGAAGCCCACGTCACCTTCCGACGTAAAAAATTTGGTATGTGATTGACGTGATTGACAGAGTCAATTACAGCACAAGAATCGTACGAGAAAACAATACAACATCAATTGAAATCTAAGGACTTGCGAAATTAGCCTCTAATTTCAAACCGCAGATTTACTTCTAATCGAAGGGGCATTGCGAAAATCATGACCGTGAGAATTGATCACGTCTTTGACATTGACTCTTGTATTATTAATTGGTGACAAGAAGGAAAACCATCTTTGGTACTATGGGTGGAAACATAAACAACACAGAAATGTGTAGTTGGTGATTATTCGACGAAACAAAATGAGCAAATGGCTATTCAAATGTAATCTGACCTTCTTTTTCTTTTTTTTTTAAAAACGGCAATGATATGTAATATCATAATCATTCATCATACTAACCTTAGATGTAGAAGAAACCAAGCTGCTACGCAAGCTTGTATTGCGTTTATTTCTTTGTTTTGAATATGTGCGATAGAGAGAGAGAGAGTGTGTTGACTTACACCATTATAACATTCATCCAGTGGAAGACAAGACCTCGATTATTATATTTCTTTTTCAAATTGATTGAGCTATATTTAAACTCAGTTCGATGGAAAATTTCCACATTGACATAGTCAAAATGATAAAAATAATAATAATAAAAAGAATCTTGCAAATAATACTTCACCGAGTAATCAGACCTTCATTAGTCACGAAGAAGTTGATTAGTAAATATTCTATTCATGGTCAACATGTATTGTTGAGCATTCTCAAGTTTTAAAATTCCCACTTGATTCAAGTACAAAGCGGAAAAAGATTAAAAAAAGAAAAAAAAACAAAAAAGAAAGGTTGTGTGAATATTTGTATATATTGCAGCATCCGGGTGTTTGTGGCAATACTTGATGGAGCTCCATAGTTTTTGCCTTCTCTCATTCTTTCGCCGAGGCGAATTTTAGCTCCAAAATGGCTCCGCGAAACCCTGGAGGAGGCTCGAAAGTGCCTCCACCTCCAGTAGCCGTGCCACTTTCCGTGGCGTTACCTCCGGAAGCGAGCGCTCCCCCGGACATACGTTGGCCATCCCATTCCTCCACAGGTCTACATAGGAACACCCATGGACAACGTTCCCGGCACCAACTTGGGAGTGTGGACCACCGGTCTTTTCGGTTGCTTCAACGATCTATCGAATTGTAAGTCTTTTTTCTCCAAAGAAAAATTCCATAAGACTCGATCTTGCTTTTGTCAATCGCGTGATGAGTTATATCACATCGATGATGTTCTTTGTTAGAGATATATATAATAGATTCTCCATATCTCTAACATTTCGATCATCTTCTTTTTTCGTTTCCAACAAAGGCTTGATCACCATTTTCTGCCCGTGCGTCACGTTCGGTCAGAACGCCGAGATCATAGATAGAGGAAGCACCTGTAAGCAAAAAACCTCAACAAAACCTCATCTTAGCAAAAAACTAAGATTAAGGTTCGATATTCTCCTGCTAAAAATTTGACTTTGGCTAATGAATTGGCAGCTTGTGCGTGTGCCGGGGCTGTGTGCTGCCTGATATTCCATTTCTTTTATTGTTCATTCTGGTACACATGCACTTACCGGACCAAGCTCCGTGGCCTCTACTCGATCCCCGGTGACCAGTGTGGAGATTGTTTCGTGCATCTTTTGTGCGTGCCATGCGCTCTTTGTCAAGAGTATCGGGAACTCAAGAACCGCGGGTTCAATCCCTTGATCGGTAAGTTCATTACCTAATATGTTCTTTGGCCCAATAATTCATCGTCCCTAACTTCCTATCAGCACTCAGAAAGAACAAAAAGAACAATGAAACTAGACTGAACTCATCTTATTGGTATTTAAGATTGATTGGTTGAAATCCAATAGTAGGTTAAACTTATTAAACTCCATTGCTATTGTTCATATTTGAATGGAAAATAGGGATATTGCTATTTTTAATTTAAAAAAAAGGAAAATTTTTTTATCACGATAAGCTATCATTATCGATGGGTTTATCGGAATAATGAGTCTTAGTAATTAAAGTTATAAAATAAGGCGGAACACTTGTTCATGAACAATGATAATATTGTTTCTTGAATCGCCAAATGTGCCATTGTTCCTGTCAAATCTATTCTAAAACTTAGAAATCAACAAACAAAAGAAAAATTAAATAGACCTAGTCCGGTGAATCATTATCATACCTACTATTTTGACGATCCATCCCATTTGCATTCTGGATATCCGTATAAAAAGATCGTTGAAATGACAAATCCCTAGAGCTTATAGGCGTGGAGGACAAAGAAACTATTGAAGTTACCATTTTTTAATCTAGTATCAATCCATTTGATGTTAAAAAAATCCGTTGGAGGAAGGTCCTCTAGAAATTTCTTGTGACAAGGTTATTTAAGATTGCCAATTACGAAATAAAGCCCTATGTTTTTAGGGAGATTCTACTCAGTTGCGATTAGAGACCCAAGTAAACACAAATGCTTCGAGATTCTAACATGCATTTTGGAAGCTCAAATCACATAGAATACCATATTATTGCCGAGTGTTGAATACGAGACACTTGTTTAAATGTTCGGTTAAAATCTACCACCTTATGTATTTCAAGAATTTTGTAGACAAATCTTAATACGCCTACCATTACTCGAACATACTTATGTACGTATATCATATGAATGTGACCGATTACACATTTTCATACGTGACATGATGTGCAGGATGGGTCGCTAACGAGGAACGAAGGACTCGGCAGGTCGGAATCGTGGTCCCTCCTTCAGTTCCTGGCGGCATGACTCGTTGATGTCTCTCTCGGGCCAACCTTTGCCAACAGTTCATCCATCTTCTTCTCAAATTCTAAGCTTGCCCTCCCTTTCTAAAGCGTTAGCAAACCTAGCCGAGCCAGCCAAGCGATTGGGAGGATTTCGTGTGCCTTTTATTTTTGTTTTGGGGTTTGGTTTTAATTTCCAGAACTGGAAATGGGACTTTCGTACTCCATTGTAATATAAATACGTGATACTATCTTAAGTTACATCACAACAACCTTAAAATTGAAGAGAATTTTCCTTATAGCGAATTACAAGATAGATTCGAGAATGCTAATATGTTCATGTCGTGGTTCCCGGCCAATGATAATTGTATAGTCGGTTGGCATCTCATAATGCACAGACCATAGAGGTCAAAGATTGACGACCAAAAAGATCCATTATTCTCTGGCTTTTTTGTTACTCGAGTATCCAATAATACACACAACCAACAAGAGCAAAACGTTGAATGTGACAAAAAAAAAAGATAATTTTTTTATAGATAACAAGGGTAAGGAGGACCGATCAGTGTAACTACATTCTCTATATAGACATCATCTAATGTTGTCACCCCTATTATGGAATGTACGAGTTAGATTATGACTAATTTGTCTATTCGAAAATGTAGAAACCTGTCATGGAGCCCATCGACGTGCCAGAAGCCAAAGCAATCCGCAGAATATGAAAATGAGAAAGGAAAAACATACTTCCTCGAACCGCACAGATATGTATGACCAATAAGGCAGCAGCATCGATTTGGAGCTATATATTGGCAATGCTTGCCTCTTGTTGACGAAACTCCATCTTTTTTGTTCTTTGCCTTTTGGTGAGGAAAACTTTAGCTCCAACATGAGTTCCCCAAACCCCACGGATGGCTCGAGATTGCCTCTGGCAACAGTCGTCGTCCCGGCTCCCTTGGCATACGCCCCGAAAGCAATAGCTCAGCCGCTGTACGTCGGCCAACCCAGTCCACGGCCATATGTAGGAGTGCCGGCGCATAATGTTCCCAGCAATGAAGGCATGTGGACCACCGGTCTTTGTGATTGTTTTGATGATATGACAAATTGTAAGTTTTCTCCAAAGAAAAATTTCATAGGACTCGATCTTGCTTTTGCCAATCGTGTAATGACTTATATCATGTCAATGACGTTCTTTGTTGGAGATATATATAATATAATCTCCATATCTCTTAAATATCGATCATCTTCCTTTTTTGTTTCCAACGAAGGCGTGATCACCTATTTCTGTCCATGCGTCACATTTGGCCAGATCGCCAAGATCATAGACAGAGGAAACACCTGTAAGTGTAAAACCTCAACAAAACCTCATCTTAGAAAAAAACTACGATTAAGGTTCGATTTTCTCCTGCTAACAATTTGACTTTGGCTAATGAACTGGCAGCTTGTGCGTGTACTGGGGCTATGTGCTGCATGATATGCCACTTCTTTTATTGTTCGTTTTGGTACACATGCACGTACCGGACCAAGCTTCGCGGCCTCTACTTGATCCCCGGCAACCAGTGAGGAGATAGTTGCTTGCACCATTATTGCGGGCAATGTGCTCTTTGTCAAGAGTATCAGGAGCTCAAGAACCGTGGGTTCAATCACTCGATCGGTAAGTTCATTACCCAATATGTTCTTTGTCCAAGTAATTCGTCGTTCCTAACTCAAATCAATGGATTGGTTGTATGATCCCTCTAATGATATAATGCGAAAGAACAAAAAAGAACATTGAAACTAGACTGAATTCATCTGATTGGTATTGCTTAGAAGTAAGATTGGATTCATAAGTTACGATGGGATGCGGATGGATGAGTTCTTTGTGTTTCTCTTTGTGATGACAAATAATCAAACTTAACTTAGTGGTTACAGTGTTGCTTATATGTGGCGGGGTGTCAATGGTTCAAATCCAATAGTAGGCAGAACTTGTTTAACTTCATCGCTGTTGTAGATATTTGAATGGAAAATAGATACATTGCTATTTTTAATTAATAAAAGTAACTAATTCAATGGTTTTTATTATGATAACCTATCATTATCGACAAGTTACCAGAATAATGAGTTTTTTTAATTATTGTTATAAAGTAAGGGGGAACAATGAAAATTAGTGACGATTAATGATGAGTTTTGGACAAAGGGTGTTGACACCTAAATTTCGACCGACCATTTAATAATAATTTGCATAGAAAATTAGGGATTAAATTTTAACCCCTAAATAAAAATATTAAAATTGCATAGCATATAGTTTAAGTTAATATAGGTTAGTTGCATTCCGTATCGGACCAGCGGTGGCGAGAAAGCTGAAAATTTATCGCGTAAACCGAGCTCGAGCACTCGGCTCACTCAAGGGATTGGGGGCCAAAATTCGCAAGTCTAAAAGGCTTTGGTTGTTTTAATTTGAGCTTAAATCAACCCGAATTAATTTAGCTCATTTGGAATTAAAATAAAATTAAATGATAAATCTTAAGTCTAAGTCCATTAGGACTAGGAAGCCCGGTTAATTAACTTAGGGTTGTGATATAAATATGTCGTTATGGGTCATAATCAAGGAGAGCTCTCAGAATTTCCTAGAACACAATTCTTAAGAGCACGAGAGACACACGTGAGGTGAGAGTGGGGAGAAAGTTGAGATCTTTTCCTTCCGCGGTTGCTGATCCCCGTCCAACGATCAACCACTAACGCAGCCGTTCCTTGTTGAACCGACAACGTTGTGGCTGCTCTTTACCGTAGCCAAAGCTTCCATATCCAGAGTGATCTTCAAGGAGTACAGGTGTCTAGCAATTCCACCAGTCCATGTTCGTGGAATTTTGGTCAACAGCCGCTGTCACTGTTCTAGCCCCGACGCAAAGCTGCTGCTTTTGCTGCTCTGAATCGCACCATCGTCGTCGCTGCTATCGCTGCTTCTTCCTGCCAATGCTGCGCGGACGCTTGCCGCTGCTCCCACACCGACGGTCGCAGCTGTTCCTCCACTGTTGCGTCGCTTGCACCCTCCAACCGTGATCTCCAGCCAGCTAGCGAGACGGCAAGCACCAAGCTACACCTGACTTGCTTCCCCGACGACGCAAAAGAGAGGGCTACAATACACAAGGAAGATGACGTTCGTGAGGAGCACACGTTAGTCATTCTCGCCTCACCTCAACAATTCGCGCCAAAGTCCAGGTGTCTTCATGGGGGAGTCTTCATCAAAGAGTCCACGTTCTACACTATAAGAAAAGCCACAGAACGTCTAGAAAAATCGACTCTCTCGTGATTGCTGCTCCTTTGGGACGCGTTGCTCGATTAGCATACCACCAAGAGTTGCTTCCCCGTGACGATCACCATCGCGGTCATCCCTCGACTGAGACACCTCGGGATTGCCTAGCTGAGCTACCGCATCCGCGGGCCACCGCCACCGTCGCTGGTCTGTCCCACCACCGCTCGTCCCGATCTGCAATCTCAATTCGCGAGTTCAAATTTGGAAATATCCCGAAATTAGGTAAGAACGTTGTCCGATACTTTCAGAACATTTGGTTTCCTAGTTTTTCGATATTTCAAATATTTTGGTGAATATTCTGTGGATTGCTAGAAATTTTTAGGATAATGTTTTCTTTATCCGTAATGTTCTAAAAAAAGTCCAAAATTAAGATTTTTTCCTAATTTGGCAACGTATTTAGACGACTATCCGACCTTATCCTTAAGGTACGATACGCGGTGATACTAAAAATTATTATCTTATCCAAAATTACTTGAATACGATAATAAATTTTATTCGCTTTCCAAATTCGAACAATCAACTTTCTGTCGATATCTATAATCCTATAGATATGACCGTTAGTTTGATTTCTTTTCCTAATTCGAATCTTGCGGATTGCGTGGATTGTTTGAATGCGGTTGTTATCTTTTTTTGATTGCTTTTGTTTAATAAAAAAATCCAAAAATATATTAGGATTTAGATTAGGAGTTTTGCATGTTTAGGAAATCCTAAATGTATCTAAAAGATAGGATAATTATTTAATTTAAATCGGGACTTAAGATAATTTATTTCCTAGTTTAAATTAGGTGTTATTCTAATCCTAATAGAATGTTTAGGTTATTTTTTTAATTTCGAATTTTATTGGAAAAATACCAAAAATACATCGTTTTCCGTCGTTAGAATTAGGTCACGTCGTCGCATGACATATAGTTCGCATGCTAGGTTGCATTAATCGCATGTCTTTTTTTGCACGTCATTGCATATATGTTAATTTGCATTTTAATAAAGCATAAACCCTAACGAACACCTTGAGTACCTTACTTTGTTAATTAGAAATCATATTAGAATTGTCTATGTGATTTTCTACTAACAATGCAGATGCTTGCGTGGCTTTAAGGTATGTTATCCTGCTATTTATTTACTGCTTTCTTGGGTGTTAAATTGGTGATTTGCGCACCCGCATGAATACCTCACATGTTAGTGATTAGGCAATAAAATGGATCCAAACTGCATGCATAAATATTTTTTGAAAAGAAAAGGTACCGAAAGGGCGTTAAACTAGATCTAGCGTAATCAAGTCTCCGAGCTTAGAATCTCTGGTTCGTAGGAATAAAACATATCTCCTTATATTTTATTTAGGTTTCTAATCAACCTACCAAATAAATTAGTGGCGACTCCAAGCATGAAAACTTTTACATGTTAAAAACTTAAACCCTAAGTTGCGAATTGGTAGGGCTTAGGAGGGCCCGAATTAAGCTTAGTCTTAATAATCCATTAGCTTGAGAAATTTTAGGTCGCGACAGCATGGCGATTCCACTGGGGACTTGAGTTAAAATTCTTAGTGGACTTAGGCCAGTTTTTCTTTTCAAAAAATATTTTTATTTGGCAGTGAGGATCCTAGGTACGTCCCTAATGTTTAAGGTGTTAAATGTTTTTGTAGAATGGGAGGTATAAGGGGAGACGTGATTGTTAACCCTTGTTTTGCAGGGAGGTGTTAGATGTATGATTTATTTTATGCACGAAGCGCTGTATGATATAATATGCTGTGCATGCCTTGCATTTACACTACACCGCATACATTACCCGCTGCTGGACCTGGGCGGCACAGGTTTAGGATGGTATTGAGACAACAAACACCCGGACCACACCTGCATGGTACGGGTCGCCCTCCTTGGTCCCGAAAGTTCTTTCATGGTGTCATTGAGTTCCCATCACGGTTGCACCCTTTGCAACCCGGGTCGGCTCCTTGACTAAGCCGGAGTCAGGGGAACCCCAGCCTAACCACTACCATGATTGGTTTAGCCCGGTAATCCTCGCGTCTCCACTTTTCAAGTCAGAGTCTAGATAGAAATCGAACCTCACATTTCATGCGCACGTCTATGTGATTGCCATGGTCTTACCTGGTAAAGTAAGTCTTCTAAACCTTTATCTTGCAGTTTACTTATTTTCTCGTTTTTTTTTGGGTCAGTCCATGATGGGTCTAGATGTTTTCAATTCGAAAGTAATAATCATTGAGTCCTTTGAAAATAAAATAAAAAAAGAAAGAAAGAAAGCCTTTGTTTTAGAGAATTTATTTCCTAGGTGTGTCATAGGTAATTATTTTCACAAGAGGTTGTCATCATTTTTATAACAAAAAATGGAGAAAAAAAAACTTTAGAGAATTTGTTTTCAGTTCATAGTTTCTAAGGAGTCTTAATTTTTGGTTTTCCTAGTTTTATGATTAGGGATTTCGATGCGTCTACTTCGTAGGTTGTGTCTAGAGTGTTATTTATATTTATTTGCTTAGAGCACTTTTCCATAAAGTCTCGTTCATATATGAGTATTTTTATGAATAAACGAAGAATGAAAAAGACTAGAAAGCGTGTCATGGACCAACCTTGTCTTGACCATGTGCTTATTTGGTTCATTTCTCTTAAATCAGGTAATTACAGACCGATCACGATCGCCTATTCGTATGCGGTTCGAGAACTAGAATGGCCGATCAAATTGACTTACGAGATCGCGTCATTGGCATTAAGGACCAAATGAAGCAAGTCCTCACCGCAATGCAACAGATGTCCACTGAGATCAAAGCCCTTCGGCTGACTCCCATTCCTGCATCCCCTGAGGCATCAACCCCAAAGCATAAAAGTGGAAAGAATGCCGATAGTGATGAAAATGACGATCTTCCCGATTTAGCAGATGATCCGTCCAGATTATTCTCAACAAGGACAAACCTAATGAATGGGTCAACAAACTTGAAGAGAGAGTGAAGCAGCTGGAAGGTTCACAGGATTCACCTTCGATATCTATAACCCTATAGATATAACCGTTAGTTTGATTTCTTTTCCTAATTCGAATCTTGCGGATTGCGTGGATTGTTTGAATGCGGTTGTTATCTTTATTTGATTGCTTCTGTTTAATAAAAAAATCCAAAAATATGTTAGGATTTAGATTAGGAGTTTTGCATGTTTAGGAAATCCTAAATGTATCTAAAAGATAGGATAATTATTTAATTTAAATTGGGACTTAAGATAATTTATTTCCTAGTTTAAATTAGGTGTTATTCTAATCCTAATAGAATGTTTAGGTTATTTTTTTAATTTCGAATTTTATTGGAAAAATACCAAAAATACATCGTTTTATGTCGTTAGAATTAGGTCACGTCGTCACATGACATATAGTTCGCATGCTAGGTTGCATTAATCGCATGTCATTTTTTAAACGTCATTGCATATAGGTTAATTTTCATTTTAATAAAGCGCAGATCCTAACGAACACCTTGAGTACCTTGCTTTGTTAATTAGAAATCATATTAGAATTGTCTGTGTGATTTTCTACTAACAATGCAAATACTTGCGTGGCTTTAAGGTATGTTATCATGCTATTTATTTACTGCTTGTGTGATTTTCTTGGTTTGCACACCCGCATGAATACTTCACATGTTAGTGATTAGGCAATAAAATGGGTCCAGACTGCATGCATAAACATTTTTTGAAAAGAAAAGGTACCGAAAGAGCGTTAGACTAGATCTAGCGTAATCAAGTCCCCGAGCTTAGAATCTCTGGTTCGTAGGAATAAAACATATCTCCTTATATTTTATTTAGGTTTCTAATCGACCTACCAAATAGATTAGTGGCGACTTCAAGCATGAAAATTTTACATGTTAAAAACTTAAACTCTAAGTTGCGAATTGGTAGGGCTTGGGAGGGTCCAAGTTAAGTTTAGTCTTAATAATCTATTAGCCTGAGAATTTTAGGTAGAGACAAAGAGCTAATAGAGGAAGAATTTTAAGGAATTAGGCCAATGATTTCGTGGGAAGCTTTTGTAATGAGAAATGAACACCTGTCTATTCACCTCCTGTCATGGGCTCCAGCGAAAGGCAAAGAGAGACGGAGAAGGCCCACAATCGCGAATTCAGTCACATAAAGTAGGAGAAAAAGTAGGGGTGGTTCCGGGACAAATCACATTGACTTTTCTTTACGAAACTATCTGGTCGACATGTGTGCTAATTTTTTTTTGAAAATAATTGAAAAGAAATATGGAAATAGAGATATTTAGGATAAGTTGTTTATTAAAAAAATAATAAAAAATCTCGAACATCGCTGGAGCTTTCGTTCCTCATTCCGTGTTTGTAAGATTTTTCACATTGGAATGAGGAAATGGAAGATGAAAGGCGTTTTCTCTTACTTAGAAAGAGTAGAGAAGATGGAGACTAAAATATTAGTGCGAAGCCACGCTCCTGACATTCATATTCAAGGTTCAATATATAATACGTGTTAAGTAATATGCCATGGCATTTTTATTATATTTGACCCATACCATTTCAGCAATTCAAATTTTTAGAAAATTGAATTTATTTAACAAAGTAGCAAAGCACATATCTAGAGCTCGAATTCTAACATTGCCCATCATCTTTCTCCTTTCCAATATCCTTTTTTCCCTTTAACTAGGAGCACAATCGCGGAGGAACTAGCATAAAAACCACCACTGTGATCTCCCACTGACATATGAATTCCCCGTGACAGGAATTGAGCTTGCGACCATCGGTTTCAGAGCCGAAAGCACGGGAAGGCCCATACCACTTGGTCAATTCTAGGGAGTGACGGTGGCCGCAAACAAAGAAGAAAATGCAGGTGTGGACAACTCGAAAAATGGAGGAAGAGAGGGAGAGGATGATGCTTGTTAGGGGTGATTGGTTCCCAGTTCCCAATTTTGAGAATTGGGCACCGGATCAGTTGGTCCTAAGATCGGGAACTGGTCTTTTTTTTATTTTTTTTCCCACCATAACTAGAGAGAGTGACAAATCTCAACATATTGACGAAAGCGATGATGAATGAACAGTCATTGTGGTGCGATGATAAAAGGAAAGCATTGTATGTGGGTTTAGTTCATATTTTACTAATTTTTGAAGAAATAAAAAATAATAAGTATATGTAGTTGGTCTGGTTTCTCCTTGAAATCGGGAATCGGACCGCTTGGACACCAGGTTTTACTTTTAGGGAACCCAAAACCGAATCGACACTTCCGGGAACCGAATCACACCGGCCGGTCTAGCCTGGTTTGGAAGATTGCCTATCCAAGCAATCCGTTTTGTACACCCCCCTAATGCTCAGCCCCAATCAAAAATTCTGAAAAGCATAGCTTTGGTGCCGGAGAAAGAGGGAGAGCATGGGCTTCGGTCACAGCAAAATCAAGAAGAGAGAGAGAGAGAGAGAGACAAAGGGGAGAGGAGAAAATATTGCCATGTAACGGAGTTGAGAGAAAAGGCAAAAAAAAAGGAGAGTGAGAAAGGGATTTCTGAAAAATCTGAAATGTGACCCCCGATTGGACACGTATCAAATCTTTTGTCCAATTCATTATTGTATATCCAGCAAGCAAACAATTCACCGTACTAGATGGACGTTCCACAAGTCTAGAAAGTTTACCATATTTAGAAAATAATGACGAAAGAATAAGAGAAACCTAAATTAAAACCTGAAGATCTAGAGCTCCTAGAAGAGGCACGTAATCCGCCAAATTGAAAGCCCCCGCCAGGTTCATAAACTCGTGAATCACAGGCTTCAAGTTGAACTTATCCTTTGGTCCGCGATCAGCTCCCCACCTCGGCGCTCACGTCCACCGCCTCACGTGCTGCAGCTGCCCGCCTCACCCTCCCCACCACCCTCCCCAGCTCCTCCCTCCTCATGGGCGCGAACGACTCCACCTTTGCCGGGCTCAGCAGGTGCAGCATACACAGCCTCCTCACGCCCTGCCAGTATGCGCCGTTCTCCACGAATGCGATCCCCGTGTTGCTGTACGACATGTGGCCCAGGGCCTCCCAGCTTGGGCCGCTCGAGAAGATGCCGTCATGGGTCTTGAGGATGAGCTCGGCTGCCTCCGGCAACGAGACCACCACCGTTGGCTTGTTGCCGAGGCGGAGGAACATAATGGGGCCGTAGGACTTGGAGAGGCTGTGGAGGCGGCGGTGGGGAGGGTTGCCCAGCTGGTGGAGGTTCCTGATGATGGGCAGCAGCGGCGGACCTGGCGGCAACTTTGGGGCTTTCCGGCGGTGGAGATGGTGGAAAAGAAGTAGAGAGTGATTAGAAGAGTGGCTGACAGAATGGCGAGTGGTGAAGTCTCCATTTGCAGGTTGAAGGTGGTTTCCTGTTTTGGTTCAGGGGTTTTGCGGAGGTAGAGGATGAAGCGGAGAGTACAAAACCAGTCGCTCTTTTGTATAGCTGCGGTGGACCACTCGACCGACGAAGGAGGACTCACGAGAAACACGTTTAGTTTTAACGCTAAAACGATCTAATATTGCCAGAGAAGACGGGCTAAAGATCAAGGTTGGCTAGGAAAACGTATGATGTATAAAAGTGCTTGTTCATAAAAATGTCATTGTCAATCCCCATTTTGAGTATAACAATTTTTCACTATGTATATAAAATGATAATACTCCCATATTAAATAATACTTGCTTTTCCATAGAGCTTTTGTTTATTTACACGTTTAAAAATTGACTTATGAACACAGCGGAAGATGAGGATAAACACGAGTAAATCTTGT
The DNA here is from genome assembly GCA_024733475.1 of Syzygium grande. Taxonomy (NCBI): domain Eukaryota; kingdom Viridiplantae; phylum Streptophyta; class Magnoliopsida; order Myrtales; family Myrtaceae; genus Syzygium; species Syzygium grande. Next base: position 31,936,440 of record JAMXDD010000010.1, read on the forward strand.
AAAACACGCACGCATGCGCAAACACGCTCAAATGCATGGGTCCGAAGAAAATCCTCTCGTAATTATGTCATTGATCAAAAGGATGAGCTGCGTTACACGAAAATAAAACTCATTTACACGAATATAAATATATATCACATGTACAAAACCCTAACCTACATAATTTGGTTAGTAAGCCTAATAATTATTTAAGTTTATTACAAAATAATATCATCTAAGATAATAAATAATGTCTAAATCCTACGCATAAGGAAATAAAACAAATAAAATTATATCCAAGGCATCAATATATCAAAATTAATTCAAAATCAAATTTTGATATTATCTTCATTGGGAAAATTACCAAAAAATTTATAAACCTATTATATGGATGCTAATTTATTTGTAAAAGATTAATGATTAAATTGATCGAATTGAAAAGTTTAGGACTGAATTGACCGCCATACAATAAATTTATGACTTTTTGGATAATTCATTATGTATTATCATAAGAGAGAAGCTAAAGTGTCTCAGCTCCGAGAATGAGTGGAGATGAAGGAGTTTAAGGTGCTTTTACAGTTTGTACGATATGATTTTGGGGAAAAAAATTGGTGTATTTTCACGAGAAATGGTCTCCTTTCATGATGTTTGAAGTTTGAATGGCCGATTTGAGCAAGCTAAGCCTTCGAAAGTGAATCTCACGTAATGCATGCTCCATGTGTCAAACGACTACGATAGCTGATGGTCCACTATATATGGACCGATGGTAAATTATAATGTGAGTACAGAATATGTACTAAACTAAATCTGACTGTTAAAATGAGTCTTACATGAGTCATATATGGGTCTCTTGAATCTAACAATTCATGTTCATATTGGGAGAAGTACACATAAGTGCCATAACTTGTGTCTGGCGATCACTTTGGTGCCATAACTTTTTTTTTCGGATCACTTTGGTGCCAACTTTTTAAAAAAACGATCACTTTAGTGCCAAAGTTGACATGGCACGCCCGGAAATATGACATGGCTCTTTTTATTAATATTTGATGTTGAGATGGCTGGCGGAGCTCGCCGGAGAGTCTAGTCAGCCCTTATAGCCAAAACGCGTTGTTCAACCTTTCTCCCCAATATAGGAACCCTAAATCGGCTAATTGGACATATCCCCAATTGCAAACCCCTAACCGCCATATTATTTCCTTGTTTTCCCCGAAATTGACAGCTAAAGGTTGCAAATGGATGGTAGGAGCTTCACTAGCGGCTCAAATTCGTTTGAACGCAAGTGAAGAAGAAGGCTCGGTTCTTCTGCTATTGTGGATTACAAGAGTCCAAGAAGAACATCTTGGACTCAATTGAACCCCCAGAGAAGATTCCATGGATGCGCTTAGGTATAGAGAAAGCTCGAAGTGCAAATTCTTCAAGTGGGTTGATCACGAAATTTTTCAGATCGAGCAACAGGTGATAGTGAAGCTTCGCTTTGAAGCTCGACATCAACCTCCACCTACATTAATGGACAAATTGGACGAGTTGGATGATGTCGACTCATTG